>LR755169.1:0-53181 GCA_902729485.2 Mus minutoides | reverse complement strand
AATGCTGAAAGGGAACTGATATAGCTGTCTTGTGGGAGGCTATACCAGGGCCTGGTAAACACAGAAGTGGATGCTCACAGTCAGCTGTTAGTTGGAACACAGGACTCCCAAGGTAGGAGCTAGAGAAAGTACCCAAGGAGCTGAAGGGGTCTTCAACCCTATAGGTGGAAGAATAACATGAACTAACTAGTTCCCCCTGTGCTCATGTCTCTAGCTGCATATATGGAAGAAGATGGCCTAGTTGGCCATCATTGGGAGGAGAGGCCCCTTGGTCATACAGACTTTATATCCCCCAGTACAGGGGAATGCCAGGGCCATTACGTGGGAGGGGGTGGGTAGGGGAGCAGGGTGGGGACGCGGGAGGGTGAGGGAAAATTTCTGGATATTATGAGAAATGTAAATGAAGAAAATATCTAATAAAGAGAAAAAAAAAGACAAAGTCATGAGAACTTTAAAACTCATTCAAGGAAATGAAACACTTATTCTTGGGTAAGCCTAGAAAAATGGTCTATGGGATTGTCTTCAATCATAAATAGAATTTGTAATTCTTTCATTAGTATATATCAATTATGTATAATAATGGGTTTCATTATAGCATTTTCATTATGCGTGTATAATGTTTTTTAGTCATGTTTGCTCTCATACTCCTGCAGATCCACTTCCTCTTAACAGCAACCCTTTCTACTTGTCTGTCTTCTCTCCCTTGATGATCTGGTGAATTATCTAGGCCTGTTCTCTGGAGTATACGTAGGGATTTATGTACAGGAACATGAGTCCTTTAGTCGTAGCTACACAACTGAAAAAAATGATTCTCTTCCCCATCAGTCATTAAATAGACATAGTACACAGAGAAGAGTAAGGAAGGACACGAGTTTTTCTCCCATATGTGATGAGGTGGTGATGGAAATAAATTAAACTGTAACACAGACATGCATGGTTTTGGGAAAGTTCTTATAGCAGGAAAACCTGGAGACATTAGGAAAGGTATAAGTGGTCCACATTGATCATTCACATTTTGGTTCTTTAACAAGCAAAGGTTGCAGTCCTTATTCTAGCACTTTTCTACCTACCTGATGTTTACACACACACACAGCAATTAGGATAAAGGCAAAAGACTTTATAAAATGAGCCAAAGAAAATTAAAACTGGAGGAAGGATAAGTCAGTCAGGATGTATGAGAGCAAATAAGAGGAAAGAAAGAAAAGAAAGAAAGAAAGAAAGAAAGAAAGAAAGAAAGAAAGAAAGAAAGAAAGAAAGAGAAAGAGAGAGAGAAAGAAAGAGAGAGAGAGAGAAAGAAAGAAAGAAAGAAAGAAAGAAAGAAAGAAAGAAAGAAAGAAAGAAAGAAAGAAAGAGAAAGAAGAAACAAGGAAAGTTAAATTTCTGAAATGTGTTTCATTATTGAACATTAAAGTTCCCTGGACAGAGTTTCTGTTTCCCTCTCTTTGAAGGTGAACTAGGTAAATATGAAAAGTTGTGCTTTCTGTCACTAGGAAATCACAGACTATTGTGTTCAAATTATGTGTGAAAAATGCAATGATATGTCCCAAGATATTCAGATAAGCATAAAGTTATAAATGAGGAGTTTTAAAAATGTGTGTACAGGGATACTTTTGGTCATATAACTGTTTTCTGTGGGAGAGTTCTAGCTTATAAGGGCACTCTTGAGCATCTGAGTCTCCTGTAGACCTGAGGTGTTTCTCTGTAAATGAGTATGCATCCTATGACAGTTTAGACATAAAGTCAAAACTAACTTAAACCATTTATACTGCACTTCTCTCATAATTAGGTAGATGGTGAATAAAAGTATGAATTAGTTATCATTTATCTTTTTTTTTCTTTTGTAAAAGTGGAGAACAAGTTATTTTTTCAGAGAGAGACTAACAGAACATCACTATTTCTGAGTCAGATATCATCATCCTAGGATTTTAAGCAATGTGAATAGAGACATATTACTTTGATCTTTTTAGTCTTTACATATAAATCATGTACAATACCTAGTATAGACTTAATACATGGTCACAAAGTATAACAGTATGAAGGAGGGAAACAGTCTCACTTTACAAACCAAGATATATAAGTATTAATTGATTTAAAAAATTGAACTATTGAACTGACATTTTTAGTATTTTTATTCATCTAAATTCTCAGATTCCTCTTTTAAAAGTTTTGTTCTTTAAATGATTGCATCTAAATAATACTGAGCTATAAAGTACTAAGATAATTTCACAGAATTCTCAAAATGGCATAATAGAATAGTAATGGCTATTCTGCTTTTATAGGAAATCATTTAGTAACAAGCTTAGAGAGGGAAAGATGTTGAGTGATTACTCAACACCACAAACAGGACAGCGAGGACTCAACACAAATCCCAGTTTTATAGCCATCTGAGCATATATTATCCCAACTGATAGCAATATAGGAAAACAATGGTTTAAAAACAATTGGTGTCAGACTCTTCATCTCACAAATTTCAAGTTTTTGCAAATTATCTTGAGTATATTATTTTAATTCATTGAGTCTTTTTTTAAATCTGACTACTAAATGATATCTAACCCAACAATGAAAGACACATACCCAACAAGATACTTTGTCAGAACTGTACAAATATCTAATCAGTGGTCACTGTACTGTTAGCATGTTGCACTCCCGGCAATATGAGATCTGTGACAGGAGATTAGTGTTGATTGTGGGATTTCAGACAACCCCTAGATCATTAATGCAACATGTACTTCCTGAATTTCTTTCTTTTTCTTTCTTTTCTTTTTTATAATTAGATATTTTCTTTATTTACGTTTCAAATGTTATGCCCTTTCCTAGTTTCCTCTCTGAAACCCCCATCCCCTCCCCCTGCTTACCAACCCACCAACTCCTGCTTCCTGGCCCTGGCATTCCCCTTTACTGGGGCATAGAATCTTCACAGGACCAAGAGCCTCTCCTCCCATCGATGACCAACTAGGCCACCCTCTGCTACATATGCAGCTAGAGTCATGAGTCCCACCATGTGTTTTCTTTGCTTGGTTGTTTAGTCCAAGGGAGCTCTGGGGGTACTGGTTAGTTCATATTGTTGTTCCTCCCATGGGGCTGCAAACACCCTCAGCTCCTTGGGTACTTTCTCGAGCTCTCCCATTGGGGACCCTGTGCTCCATCCAATGGATGGCTGTGAACATCCACTTCTGTATTTGTCAGGCACAGGCAGAGCCTCTCAGGAGACAGCTATATCAGGCTCCTGTCAGCAAGATATTGTTGGTAAGGACAATAGTGTCTGGTTTGGGTGGTTGTTTATGGTATGGATCCCAAGCTGGGGCAGTCTCTGGATGGTCATTCCTTCAGTCTGCTTCACACTTTGTCTCTATAACTCCTTCCATGGGTATTTTGTTTTCCCTTCTAAGAAGGATCGAAGTATCCACTGATTGGTCTTCCTTCATGAGTTTTATGTGTTTTATGAATCGTATCTTAGGTATTCTGGGCTTCTGGGATAATATCCACTTATCAGTGAGTGCATATCACTCAGGGTGATATACTCCAGATCCATCCATTTGTCTAAGAATTTTAGAAATTCATTGTTTTTAATAGCTGTGTAGTACTCCATTGTGTAAATGTACCACATTTTCTGTATCTATCCCTTTGTTGAGGGACATCTGGGTTCTTTCCAGCTTCTGGCTATTATAAATAAGGCTGCTATGAACATAGTGGAACATGTGTCCTTATTACATGTTGGATTATCTTCTGGGTGTATGCTCAGGAGTGGTGTTGCTGGATCCTCAGGTAGTACTATGTACAATTTTTTGAGGAACCGCCAAACTGATTTCCAGAGTGGTTGTACCAGCTTGCAATCCCATCAGCAATGGAGGAATGTTCCTCTTTCTCTACATCCTTGCGAGCATCTGCTATCAGCTGAATTTTTGATCTTAGCCATTCTGATAGGTGTGAGGTGGAATCTCAGGGTTGTTTTGATTTGTAGTTCCTTGATGACTAAGGATGTTGAACACTCTTTTAGATGTTTCTCAGCCATTTGGTATTCCTCAGTTGAGAATTCTTTGTTTAGCTCTTTACCCCATTTTTAATTGGGTTATTTGGTTCTCTGGAGTTTAATTTCTTGAGTACTTTGTATATATTAGATATTAGCCCTCTATCAGATTTAGGATTGGTAAAGATCTTTTCCCAATCTTTTGGTTGCCTTTTTGTCTTATTGACAGTGTCCTTTATAGAAGCTTTGCAATTTTATGAGGTCCCATTTGTTAATTCTTGTTCTTACAGTACAAGACATTGGTGTTCTCTTCAGGAATTTTTTCTGTGTGTCCATATCTTTGAGGCTTTCTCCTCTATAAGTTTCTGTGTCTCTGGTTTTATGTGGAGTTCCTTAAACCACTTAGACTTGAGCTTTTTACAAGGAGATGGGAATGGATCAATTCACATTCTTCTACATGCTAACCGCCAGTTGAGCGAACACCATTTGTTGAAAATGTCTTTTCCAATGGATGATTCTAGCTCCTTTGTCAAATATCCAGTGACCATAGGTGTGTGGGTTCATTTCTGGGTCTTCAATTCTATTCCATTGATCTACCTGTCTGTCAGTGTACCAGTACCATGCAGGCTTTGTTTTGTTTTGTTTTGTTTTGTTTTTCACAATTGCTCTGTAGAACAGCATGAGGTCAGGGATGGTGATTCCACAAGAGGTTCTTTTATTGTTGAGAATAGTTCTTGCCATCCTAGTTTTTTTGTTATTCCATACAAATTTGCAAATTGCCTGTTCTAGCTCTGTGAAGAATTGAGTTGCTCGCCATTTACACCTGTGTATGGAATTTACAGAATGATGTTGATCCTGATGCTCTACACTTTGACACTCAGTGCAGATTCATTCACAGGGGAAGCTTTGGACACACAGGTACAAATATGCATAGTTTTCCCTTTCATTTAATATAGGAAAAGTCACAATAAGTGAACACCTTTTTCCCCTTGGCCCCTCTGGACCTTGGCTGGGGGCTTTTCCTAGGACTTTGGAAGTAGGTAACACACAAGACATGCTTAGCCTAAAACTACAGGAGCAGCAAAGTTCCTAGTTACAACCTTCAATCAAAACAAATTAAGAACACATAAAAAGGTTCCCAGCCTCTCATCGCATCATTGGGGCATTGAGTCATAGTTGTAACTACAGCAGTAATTAGGGCTGCTTTTATTGGCTCCTCTTCCTTCTGTGAACCCAAACTCTGTTGTTTTCTGAGAGTGCTTCTCTAATAAATTTCTTGCTAGGAATTTAAGACTTATTCTGCTCCCCTGTACATATCCCATCCCAACATTGTGACCTCACATAGAAAAAAAGAATCATGCACCATTTTCCTAATGATATTCAATCTCACATATGGAATGAATGAGCATCCTATAAATCTACCTTATTTGTGGTCAGAACAATTTATCAATGTTCACTTCTTCTTCTTTATCTATTATTTGCTGGATTGTATGGGTTAAATAAGGAAAGTGAAAATAACAGATAAAGTATAGATGAAAGTAAATATACTTTGAAACTATAGCTGTATTAACATAGCCAACTAGAGAGAAATCATTTTAAATCAAGAGGGACTGTCTATTGTCCTATGCCAGCTTTCAACAGACTAATTGAGGAAGAGGAGAGAAGAAACAGAAGGGGTTGACTGCTTGTGTGTCTGAATCCAACATGTTCTATATATCATTTACAATTCTCCCATGGAGTTCTACAATCTCTACAATGATATATAGGTAGGTAGAGGACCCAGCTAAAGTAGATCTCTTGCAATGTGCTTCTTCATGGTTTGTACAGTTTTTCAAATGATATTGCTTCCATATAGAAGAACTTGCACACATGTGAATAACTTTCTCTTAGGGAACTGGGACCTTCCTGGGGCTGGTGAGTCTTCTGTAATTCTTGAGCTACACACAAGATTGTACTGGAAACCTGAAGAAAGGATTGAGAATGTCTTGTTTTCTTCAGAAATAAAGGGGCACAGGAAGCTCTGTCCTGAAGTCTCCCATTCTCCATCTTACTCTGTCCTGAAGTCTCCCATTCTCCATCTTACTCTGCAATCCAGTATGTCTATGCAGTTGCTCATGCACTTCTTTGGTGATGGGGAGCAGTGGACAATGGACAAACTTCAGGCCTAATTTAGAGCAAACTTCAGGTCTAATTTAAAGCAAAGCCTCCTATGTATGTAGGATGGAGAGAGTATTCAGAAGCAGAATTCATACCACTAAGATGTTGCTTCAAGTCCTTCCTTGGAAGCAGTGTTTTATGGAGCTGTTATTACTTGTTACAATAACTGTAAATATTTTTATTTCAGTGCTGTAGCGGTATCTAAATAGAGGAGCAGTTGCCTGGCATTATCACGGCCATTTGTTTGATACCTAGCATTGCAAAACAAAATAGATATGGGCATTTAGTATTTATCAGCTACATAGGCTATGTCTATCTTGATTTGCTTGACTAAAGAAATCTAAGGTTTTGAATAACTCTATACAATAAAATTGTTCTTTCGATTGATTCAGATGTACAACTGCTATAGCATTCACTTTGAGGAGAGCATAGTTGATCAGGTTCCTTGATACTCCCCTGGGTCTCACATAGCATTATCTCTTCAGTAAACATCGGACAGTATACTTATTATACTGGTCCAATCTACTTCTTTAGATTTTTGCTGTCTGGATTGGTTTAGTTTTTATTAAAACTACTTCATCTTCATTATGTCTGTTTTGTCAATCCATGTAATAACATGCAGTAACAAAAAAATAGTAAAAATAAAGTAACTCCTCCCTGAGTTGAGGAGCATTTTAACAACCACAGCAGTGGTTTTTTTTTTTTTTTTTTTTTTTTTTCGAGACAGGGTTTCTCTGTATAGCCCTGGCTGTCCTGGAACTCACTTTGTAGACCAGGCTGCCCTCGAACTCAGAAATCCGCCTGCCTCTGCCTCCCAAGTGCTGGGATTAAAGGCGTGCGCCACCACGCCCGGCTTGGTCTTTTTTTTTTTTTTTAAGTAGCAATTTTTGAGCATCAGTATCAACAACTCTAGATTGTTGGAAGATTTCTGAGGCAGCTTCAAATAGCACAAAACCAGCCTTTTACTGTGGTAGTCCAGAAGGTATTAATGATCAAGAACTAATCCACCCTCACACAGTACATGTACCAGCATCTTCAGACTGGAAAGGAAACTGTGGCAACTGCCAATCATCTGATTCCTTATCTCATAGATGAGATAATCCTGGGATGTCCTCTGCACTCCATGCCATGACTCCATATCCACAATGGTAGATTGTGGTCCAACAATAGCAGTTTGCATGCTGGTAGGCTACGAACCCATGAGTTCACAGAACTGGATGTCTCTGCAGTTGCAGTCCAGTGATAAAAGTCTGGAAGACGCAGAGAAGAGAAGAGGTGACACAGGAAGATTTAAGAGATAGTTTAAGAAATAGCAAAGCTAAACAGTGGTTGGTTTTCCTTGCAATTAACAGAGTCCTGGGGTTTTAAAAAAAACTCAAATCAGTAAAGCTTTTCCTTTGCTTCTTTTGATCCCAAGGATCTGCTCTGAGGCCTTGGTTTTTATTTTCCTCCCCACCCTCCCTGAGGTTCCTTACATTCTTTGTATTCCATTTTCATGAGGTATGCATTGTTTCCATTGGGTCATTTGTAGGAAGTTTAAGTTCCTACTACTTAGACCTCTCAGCTCCTTTTCTTTTTTTTTTTTTTTTTTTTTCCCTGACAACTCCCTAGAAGACCAAGGGAATTTCAAAACCTAACCAAATGAGATGTGAGTGAACAAACTGTAGAAAGAACTGGATAAAGGGGATAGCAGGTTTTCCTACACTCCTTAAATAAAGTGGCTGCTTCTACGTTGGGTTTAAATTTTTCAGAATTGACTTTAAAAAGAAAAACAATATATTGATAGTGATGGACATAATGACCACTGATAGAAAACTTGCTTATCATGCTCAAACACTGGAATTCCAGTCCCAGAATTCCCTACTCCTGTCTCCCAAAGTGTTATCAATAGTATTTTCATTGAATTTTCAGAAGTAAAATTTTCTCTGAAAGTAACACATGGTCAACACTATCATTTGTGCTCCAAACTAAGTAAGATTCTATATTAGATAGAGTTGTTTAGAGGAACGGATTGATAGAGTATATATTGAGTATGTAATATTTAATACATATATTAAAATGAAATGAATTAGATTATATTTCACAATAGGGGATAGTGGTCCAACAGTAGCAGTTTACATGATGGGAAGCTAAGAACCCATCACAGAACTGGATGTCTCTTCAGTTGTAATCCAGTGATGAAAGTCTGGAAGATTCTTGGAAAGTCACTGCTCCTCAGTTCATATAGGAAGGCCCAAGAATCTGTAGACTGATGACCACATAGGTTAGAAGAAGCAGTAGCTGATAAACTGGCTCAGAGAAAAGCAGAAGCAGCTGCTGGGCAGGGGTACTTCTTTAGACCTCTTTATATATGGTTCACCCATTGGAAAGTGCCACACATTGGCAGCAAGTCTTAAACGCTTAGGAAATCTCTTCTCCAACTACAATTTCAGACATGCCCAAAAGTGTGTTTCCTTGGTGTTTCAAAAATAATATTAACCTGAGACTAAAATCTATCAGTCATAATTTCATAATGTGAGAGGTGAAGTGTATCAATCTAGTTCTCATCTTCTACTCAATTCAAGCCCTTTGCCCATTCTTTCATTTGCATAGACCAGCATTGCATAAGAACATATCGGTTTTGAAATGAAGCTCCTGCATGAGGTATTCCATCCAGTCCCTACCATTGAAAGGGCATTCAGCCTGTTCACTTTGTTCCAGTTGTGTAATGTCATTCTAGCTCTAGAGCACAATGAGCAATATGAGAGAGGCAGTGGGAAAGAGAGTTTATTTTCTTATTCAATTATTCTTTCTGTTCTTTCTCTCCACTAGTGTGGAGAGCTTCCAGCAAAAGGCTTTGCACAGGAACTCCCCATTTTGTAATCTGTTTCGAAGAAGCCAACCTATGACAGTCCTAGTCATAGGTTAATCATTGTCAGAAACAGTAGCATGGCCAGGGCCTGTTGACTGGAACTTCAGCTACTCTTCTCTACCCAATGGCCTTTTAGTATGTGGCTGAAAAACTGCTAGAAGTTAATTTTGGAGAAGGAAACTTTGAACAAATGGATGTCAGCTATTCCTTAAGTGAAAGTTTTACCACAGTGGTTTGTGGCCTTTTGATCTTTGAGCCTAGTGATTGTCCTTTAACTCATAGTTGGACACTGGTCTTCTGCAATCTCTGCAGCTTCAGCTCTTCTGGGCTCTCTGAAGTCTCCTAAGATCCCCTACACTGGAAATGGAGTAATTTACTTAGTTCACTACTGTACTTCTCTCTTCTCAAAACTGATATTGTAAAGAGCAACCTATTTAACTTACTTTATCATATTGAGAAGTGTCTAACATAGTGGCCTCTCCATATAGTATGCTATAGTTTCCTATACTATTCTACTTCACTTTCCATGCAATAGTGTATATCTATGAACATTCTATTAATTCCATACATTTCATTTGGAATATGCACACACATTCGATTTTATTTTATGGCTGGTTATAACATTTGGTTACAACACCTCACGTGTTCAGTCATCTAGTCTCTAATTGATTCATTCATAATCCTTTGAAATAGGCCAGAATTGATGATGATTTAATGTATTTTGATAATTGCATGCACATGTGAAACTATCTTAATGAAACCCTCATTTTATGTAATTAATATAAATGGACAGAAAGATATGTGATTATTTTTTGAGATTTAATTTTATGTGTATAAGTGTTTTTCCTGCATGTGTGTCTGTGAACCACATGTATACAGCAACTTCAGAGGTCAGAAGTGGGTATGGGGTCCTCTCAGATTGGAGTGATAGTTGTCAGCTGTCATATTTTGTGAATTGAACCCAAGTCCTCTGCAAGAGCATGCAGTGCTCTTAAAGGATGAGCCATTTTTTGGTTGGGTTTTTTTTGGGGGGGGTGTTCAGGGTTTCTCTGTATAGCCCTGGCTATCCTGGAATTCACTTTGTAGACCAGGCTGGCCTCGAACTCAGAAATCTGCCTGCCTCTGCCTCCCGAGTGCTGGGATTAAAGGCATGCGCCACCACACCCAGCCTGATGAGCCATTTTTTAATACCTTATGTGACATTTTTAAAGTCTAGAAGACTATAACCTCACATACTGCTTTGCTAAGGCTTCCTTATAGATCAAGATCAATTTTCTTCATTAATATAAATTGATGTGCAAGTAAACTTCCAATATTCTCATATTCCATATTCTATTATTCGAATATTCTCATAAGCTGTTTTCTATATGTCAGGTTCCTAAAAATATGACCTACATATACTATTACTGAGAAATTTATACTCTAATTATCACATTGAAGTAAACTGAGATAATTAGAATAAATCACTTTGTTTAAAGTTTGTGTGAAGATATTTGAGTTCAGGTGATCCACTGCCTTCCCAGTTTTCATTGTGACATGATGTTGTCCCATTTGATGTAAGGTCTGGAACTCTGGGGAATGTGTCTAGCCAAGCTTAGAAGCCAAGCAGAGTTTATGGATTTGTTCTTTCAAAATAAGCTCAGACCTTTTGGCACTTGCTTCTCTTTGTGGTGGACAAAATGTGAACTTCTGTTTGAAAAGGGGGAAAGAAAGTAGTTTAAATGACTTCAAGGTTTTTGAACATCAAACAATTTTCACTAAAGAACAGCACAGTCACTGAAGTATATCCAAATAAAAGAATACATGGATTTGACAGCAATCTGATTCATGAAATACCCAGTACCACTTTGTGGTTACCACAGTTCCAAGTAAAATACAAAAGTCTGCCTGGTGTTCTTATCCTCCATTACCATATTCCTGGTTGGGTATCATGATCTTTCAAGGGGATGACAGTGGGCATACATGAGAAGCTATATCTTTCAGGAAATGATGCTGGCAAGGCCAACAGGTCTGGCTGACTGGGTGGCTTGGGGATGGCCCTGGCTAGGGCTGACTCTCCTTCTATGGTCCAAGTCAGCAGCACAAATAACTGTAGACACTTTAGGTCTGGAAATTTCACAATGGATAAATTTTTTTCCATTCTTCAAAGTCTATGGATGAAGGAATTGGTAAACAGTTTGTGCCTACATCTCAGTAGTGTGGGCAGCTGAGATCAAAGTAAGGGAAATTGTACAAATTGTCCACTTGAATAGTAAAAGAGCAAAGCAAGCCCAGACAGCTCAACCAAATATTGCTTCCTTCTCTTTGAATTCTTTATTTGTCTAATCCAGAAGTTTATGTTCTAAATGACTGGTTGGCTGAGTGGCAAGAGTGGCTTACTGTCAGGATTTGATTGCTACTAGAAAATCAGACTTTTAAACTAAGACTTAGACTTTAGTTTTAATCTTGGTGAAGATAAGGAAACAGAATCCAAATAATCACATGAATCAACTGTAGGCTTTAATAGTACAGCAAATAAAGTAGTGTCAGCTTAACAATAACAAAACCTCCAACAAAAAGCTAACTAGACTGGAGTGTGTCCAGAACATGGGAGTTCCATATAGCACATTCCTTATCTCCAAGTGAAAGAAAGCTTGTTCTCTTCTTCCAATTTGAACATGTCATGGTCCTGTTTTAAATTAAGTATATGCTGGGTACTGGATAGACTACTTCAAAGTCTAAGGACTTTGGATAATGACTCAGAGCATTAACGAATTTTCATATCATATCATTTATGGAAAAGTCCTGATCTGTTATAATATTCCAGATTTGATACTGAGCATGAGATAACTGAAATTTATCTATATCTAACACTGGTTATCTACATGCAATTGGCAAGCCAACTAGACTCATTTATTTATCTGGAAAATAAGACTAATTATTTTACTACTAATATTTGCTTCAAAAATAGTCACTATTTGTTAAACTTATGATACTTTATGTAATGTTATTAAGTACCATTTTTAATTATTTCAGTACTTTATTAGCCATAATACTGTTATGTAGGTTCCAGTGTTCAGAAAATTTGGCCAATCTTCAATACTACCTTATTTAACATAAAAATAATATGAGCTCAAAGGATATAAAAATCAATGCTGAAAAATGTACTTAACAATCATATGCAAATATTTGAAGATATGCCTTTCTGATAATGAATGACAAGTTAGTTCACTGACAGAAACATAATCATTATTTAATATATTTATTAGTTATTAGTTAGAAGCTAGATGGGAACATAGATGTGAAGGAAAAAAATGAGTTATGTGCCCTCTTGTAGGGGGAGGTGCTGATACTAAAGTCTGGTTCCCTAATTGGTTCTTGATTTGGTCAGTAAAGGAGGCTGAGGCTGGGAGACAATGGCTGGGAGGAAGGGACAGGTGGGGTGTTTTGTTTTGTTTTGTTTTGTTTTGTTTTGTTTTGTTTTGTTTTTCTTTAAGATTAAGGGGAAGCTAGAACCAGCAGCTTCCATCACCAGTGGATAGTGAAGGAAGTAAAGAAGGTCAGCTGGAGGTTAACTGATACAGGTTAGTTTAGGGCTGGAGATTCTATGCCCAGCAATTGTGCTAGCTGATAAGTTGTAAAGTTATATTTGAGAGTTTTTCATCTGTGGAGCAAAGGTGGAGAGAAGGGGTTGGGAGAGAGGAGAGAGAGGGAAAGGGAGAGAGGGGGAGAGGGAGAGAGGGGGAGAGAGAGAGAGAGAAAGACCAGGTTGGTACCTGACAGCTTGGCAAAGCTAAACTGGGAGGAACAAAAGAGAAGCTGAGAATGAGTCAGGGGAGCACAGCAGCAATTCCCAGGCAAGCCTGGAGTGGGGCCTGCAGCAGTTGAATTAAGCTGGAGAAGCCAGAGTGCGGACCATGATCCTGGGGAAAGGCGAGAGCTTGTTTTAAAAACCCCCAGAGCTCTTGACTCTAGGTGCATATGTAACAGAAGATGGCCTAGTTGGCCATCATTGGGAAGAGGGGCCCCTTGGTATTGAAAACTTTATATGCCCCAATATAGGGGAATGCCAGGGCCAAGAAGTAGGAGTGGGTGGGTAGGGGAGCAGGGAGGGAACTTTCAGGATAGAATTTGAAATGTAAATTAAGAAATATCTAATTAAAAAAATTTTAAAAAATGCATGCAACACCCACCCAACATAAATACTGTACACAGCTATTTCTGTGAGGGCTATACTGGTAGTCGCTAAATTGCTATTTTCATGTCTACTCCCCTTATGATAGAAACAGTCTTGAGTTTCACCTTTTTCAAATCCGTGGAATGGCCTTGACTGCCACTTACTCAAAGTAGACACCAAAGTCTGTAATGTTTAGAACACTGTTCTCTGGCAAGCCTTCCTCTCCTAAATGTCTCCTGCTCTATGCTGGCCCATCTCAGTAATACCATTCATCCTTCACTTCAGATCCTTCCCAACAGCCATGTCCTTAGCCTTGATATTTCTCTTGGAATACTGTTGTGATCTTCTCTGCTACCTTTACTCTGTCAAGAACTTCTCTCTCCACTCTTTGGGAATCTTTACTCTTTTTCCAACTATTCCCTTGACACTCTGATATAAAGACCATTTTCTTCTTTTTATTAGCTGTGTCCTTCATAGAAATATGATAAATGAAGGTATAAGCCTTTTTTTAAAACATACTATATGTGGTACTTAAGTATGTTTTGAATGAACAAACACATATCCACATATCTGGAAATCTCTCATTTTATTCATGCAGATAGTGCAGAGAAAGTACAGCGGTGTCCCTGTGCCCTCACACCTCAGGGACATGGGACCGGCTCTTCTTCGCAATATCAGCTTTAATACATTTCCTCTTTTTTGTTTGTTTGTTTGGTTGGTTGGTTTGTTTTTGTTAATTTTTTATTAGATATTTTCTTCATTTACATTTCAAGTGCTATCCCATAAGTCCCCTATACCCTCCCCCGGCCCTGCTCCCCTACTCACCCACTCCCACTTCTTGGCCCTGGCATTCCCCTGTACTGGGGCATATAAAGTTTGCTAGACCAAGGGGCCTCTCTTCCCACTAATGGCCGACTGGGCCATCTTCCAATACATATGCAGCTAGAGACACGAGCTCTGGAGGTTCTGATTAGTTCATATTGTTGTTCCATCTCTAGGGTTGCAGACCCCTTCAGCTCTTTGTATTCTCTCTAGTTCCTACATTGGGGACCCTGTGTTCCACCCTATAGATGACAGTGAGCATCTATATCTGACAAAGCCTCACTAGAGACAGCCATATCAGGGTCCTTTCAGCAAAATCTTGCTGGCTTATGCAGTAATGTCTGCGTTCGTTGGCTGATTATGGGATGGACCTCCAAGTGGGGCAGTCTCTGGATGGTCCATCCCTCTTTTAACATCATTTTGTTTTCAAGAAAGGCAGAATTTCTCTAC
Source organism: Mus minutoides (assembly GCA_902729485.2). Taxonomy (NCBI): domain Eukaryota; kingdom Metazoa; phylum Chordata; class Mammalia; order Rodentia; family Muridae; genus Mus; species Mus minutoides. The sequence goes on along the minus strand of LR755169.1, from coordinate 38,778 downwards.
CTATCAGAGCATGGCTTCAAACTTTAAATCCTCTCATTTAAGCTTCTTGAGTCCTAGGATTAGAGGACTACTCCACCCAATCTTGCTTTTTCTTTTGACTTTTTAAAGGATTTAAGTGTGTTTGTGGTATGTGTGTGTATACTTGTACACACATGCAAACAACTGACTTCTTCAAGTTGACTTCTAACTTCCACATATCTGCCTCCACATTAAACTCACATACACATGCATGCATACACATACACATATATACACACATGCACATGCGTATGCAAGCACACACGCATACACACAATGTAAAAAACACAAATTCTTGGGCCATGGTTCAGATAAAAAATTCCAAATGGAAAGGAGATACTTTCACTTTACTTTCTAATAACTTCTACTTCTGATACTTATGCAAATACCAAGTATAAGAACCACTTACAGAGTACTTTGTGGTACACTATATTTTAAAACGCTGTCTGGATATCTGTACTGGGCCATGGATAGCTATTAACCATTTCACAACCACAAACGATCTCCTTGATGCTCTTTAACTTGTGTCAAAATGGCAGCATACTAGTGACCAATTATTTGATGTATTTCAAGGAAGATAATAAAACCAATAATAGCCATCATAGTTGATTCATTTTGAGTCTTGTATATTTTGATTTTAGTAAGTAGAAGTTGTGCCTTTTATTGCTTTCCATATTGGTGTTTTAATGATAAGTTAAACTTACCCTTTTTTTTTTTTTTTTTTTTTNTTCAATGTGTGCTTTGTTCTTAATTCTAGGAAGGGGTGACGTGCCCACATTTTGATCTTCCTTCTTCTTGGGTATCATGTGTTTAGTAAATTGTATCTTGGGTAGTCTAGGTTTCTGGGCTAATATCCACATATCAGTGAGTACATGTTATGTGAGTTCTTTTGTGAATGGGTTATTTCACTCAGGATGATGGCCTCCATCTATCTATGCAAGTTATGTTCGAGTTGTTTAGATACTTTAAGATGAATTTTAAAAGAATGAATCAACTATTTCCCTTATGAAGAATTAATTTGGATGATTGTTTTAGTTAACACTCTGAAACAAATAAATGTGTAAATTTCTTTTATCTCATTCAATCCAGTGTTGATCCATTGAGAAACGTCAGAGTTGCTTCTATAACTTCATGGAAGCATTTTTCTGTATTGTTTTTGTGAGACAAAGAATGAAACCAATAGCTTCTCCAGTTGCTTTGTAAAAACATGGCTTCAAAGTGACCTGAGGTTTAATATAGTGTCTGGGGTTTTACAAGACAAGATGAAAATGAAATTTGTTGTATTTTTATTTGCTTGCTTATCCAACCAGAAGTTTCAAGTCATTTTGGGGTTGTCATCAACCAAAATGATTCTGGCCAAACACTTTCCTCTTAATTTTTATAACCAAAGAAAATTTCAGAGAAATTTAATCCACATGTTTCTAAGTCACTCCACGTCCAGTAACATTCAATGCAGGATTTGAGATTCCCAGATTTTTGAAAAGCAAATTTTTTATCTAAACTCTTATGGCTCCAGGTCAGTGGAAATAACAGAGGCACTCAGGCTACATCAAGAATCAACCAACATGCAATGGGACAAACAGTCCTGAGGCACGGAAAGTTTTCTTTGAGGCTCTTGCAAGTTGAAGTAGGCAGTTTCGACTTCATTTCTCCACTGGGTCCATAGCAGTGTTGGCTGACTAGGTAGACTATTTCTATTTGCTTAGAAACTACATTCCAGAAAGGGACTCAGTGAACAGCCATTTGATAAATGCAATAGACTAAGTGCCGTTGTTATTTTCTACATGAAAATAAAGAAATAAATAACCATATTATTGATCTTAATGAATATCCAAATTATTAGGTGGTGATGAAGCTCAGCCTGCTTTCAAACCTCAAGATAAACTGTAGCTATACCCAAATATCCCTACTTAATTTGATCCTGGAGGCTACAACACACATTGCTATCCACCACAATTATCTAGGTTCCCAAATGAAACACACACACACACACACACACACACACACACACACACACACACAGCCTTTATATGTTCATATGCCTTAATCTGCTCAATGGCTGGACCACTTGCTAACATCCATGTGGCTAATTCACCCTCTGATATCCCCAAGTTATTACTTACTAAAATCTACATCCCATCTTTGCTGCCCCAGACTCAGACCTGCAGTGCTCCTAGCTGTGTTTCCTGGCACCTACATGATGGCTATCTCTGTGCCTTATGCACCTCTTAGGCTTGGACTCTCTCTCTTCCTTGGCATGGTGGCTATCTCTCTTCCTGCTCCTCCCTCAGTCCCTTGCCTCAGAATCTTAAAATCCTGCCTTTGTCTCTCTGCCCAGCCATTGGGTGTCTGAGACTTTATTTACCAATCAGAACTAACTGTGGTGTGACACTGCAAACAGGATTTTGAGAAACCTAATTAGCATGATACAATAAACTGTCCAGGACTCTACATAACCTTAATAAATGACTCAAAAAATTTTTATGCACAAATTTGTACATGCACACAGAATTATAATTATAGTTGTATTAGATTTAGAAAGTATAATCTTATTTGATTTGATTTAACAAATATACATATTGTATCCTGCATAGCATACAAAGCATCTGAAGCATTGTTAATCATGCTAAATGGATTTTAGTAATATCAAAGAGGACTCATGAATAATATGCAATCTATTTTATTTTCTAAGTGTGTTTTATAGGTTAGTCTGCATAACTAAAACACATACTCTGAGATTGGCACTTATATTTGAGTCTAGAAATTTAAACTGGAAAAGTCAAGGGCAATGTTTTAAATAAGAAAGACTTCAAACTAAATTCTATGCCAGCTGTTGAGAGGGTAACCTTATGTCTAATGTTATCATGACACTGTATGCAAGAACTCTGAAATACACTAGTGGTAACTATACTCTGCCTCATCAAAGAATGATCTACTTTAACCTCAACAGCATGTCATTCCACTGTCAACTAAGAGACCATAGACAATAATGTAACTGTGAAGATCCTCCTAACAAAATTTGGCCTACAGAACTTGCCGTCCATGCCTGGCTGGTCAAAGATGAAATTCATTTAAGACATTCTAGTGTTTGATTCTTCAGTTTATGTATCGTACCTGTGCCTTTTTCTTTTTATTTTATTATGTTTTTTTTAATCCCTTGAAACAATTTTTAAACTTAAATATATTTTATCCATATTCTTTTTCTCCCCTAAGTCATTCCACATCTTCTCCCTCTTTTATGTTATGTTGTTTCTCAAAAACCAAACAAAAACCCAACAAAATAACCACTCACTAAACAACAAAAAGAGAAAAAAAAAAAAAAAAAAAAAAAAAAAAAAAAAAAAACAATTAACCCCCCCCCCCCCCATTAAGCTGTCAACCTATTACCTCTTGGCCAAATATTCCTGAACACGAGGACTATAGTAAGTGGTAGTTGAAGCCAGTGTTACTCAAATCCCAGCAAGAATAAGTGACAATTCAATTGTTAATTTTTAGCCTAGTGGCTAGGTTTTCATTCATTCATTATTTTTTTATTAGATATTTTCTTCATTTACATTTAATGCGCTATCCCATAAGTCCCCTATAACCTCCCCCCACCCTGCTCCCCTACCCACCCACTCCCACTTCTTGGCCCTGGCATTTCCCTATACTGGGGCATATAAAGTTTGTAAGACCAGGGGTCCTCTCTTCCCAATAATGGCCAACTAGGCCATCTTCTAATACATTTACAGCTAGAGACACGAGCTCTGGGGGTTCTGATTAGTTCATATTGTTGTTCCATCTATAGGGTTGCAAACCCCTTCAGCTCTTGGGTAATTCTCTCTAGCTCCTACTTTGGGGACCCTGTGTTCCAACCTATAGATGACAGTGAGAATCTACTTCTGTATTTGCCAGGCACTGACAAAGCCTCACAGGAGACAGCTATATCAGGGTCCTTTCAGCAAAATCTTGCTGGCGTATGCAGTAGTGTCTGCCTTTGGTGGCTGATTATGGGATGGACCTCCAAGTGGGGCAGTCTCTGGATGGTCCATCCTTTCGTCTTAGTTCCAAACTTTGTCTCTGAAACTCCTTCCATGGATATTTTATTCCCTATTCTAGGGAGGAATGAAGTATCGATGCTTTGGTCTTCCTTCTTGATTTTCTTGTGTTTTGGAAGTTGTATTTTGGGTATTCTAGGTTTCCAGGCTAATATACACTTATCAGTGAGTGCATAACAAGTGACTTCTTTTGTGATTAGGTTACCTCACTCAGGATGATATCCTCCAGATATATCCATTTGCTCAAGAATTTCATAAATTCATTGTTTTTAATAGCTGAGTAGTACTCCATTGTGTAAATGTACATTTTCTGTATCCATTCCTCTGCTGAGGGATATCTGGGTTCTTTCCAGCTTCTGGCTATTATAAAGAAGGCTGCTATGAGCATAGTGGAGCATGTGTCCTTGTTAGCAGTTGGAACATCTTCTGGGTATATGCTCAGGAGAGGTATTGCTAGATCAATTGGTAGTACTATGTCCAGTTTTCTGAGTAACTGCCAGACTGATTTCCAGAGTGGTTGTACCAGCTTGCAATCCCACCAGCAATGTAGGAGTGTTCCTCTTTCTCCACATCCTTGCCAGCATCTGCTGTCACCTGAATTTTTTTATCTTAGACATTCTGACTGGTGAGAGGTGGAATCTCAGGGTTGTTTTGAATTGCAAATTCCCCTAATGATTAAGGATGTTGAACATTTTTTCAAGTGCTTCTCAGTCCTTCGGTATTCCTCAGTTGAGAATTCTGTGTTTAGCTATGTACCTCATTTTTAATGGGGTTATTTGAATTTCTGGAGTTCAGCTTCTTGAGCTCTTTGTATATATTGGATATTAGTCCCCTATCAGATTTAGGATTGGTAAAAATTCTTTTCCAATTCGTTGGTGGCCTTGCCATTAATTTTTTTCCTCTTTATTAGATATTTTCTTCATTTACATTTCAAGGGTTATCCAGAAATTTCCCCATCCCCGCCCTGCTCCCCTACCACCCCCTCCCACATAATGGCCCTGGCGTTCCCCTGTACTGGGGCATACAAAGTCTGCATGACCAAGGGGCCTCTCTTCCCAATGATGGCCAATTAGGCCATCTTCTTCCATATATGCAGCTAGAGACATGAGCACAGGTAGAACTAGTTAGTTCATGTTATTCTTCCACCTATAGGGTTGAAAACCCCTTCAGCTCCTTGAGTACTTTCTCTAGCTCCTTCCTTGGGAGTCCTGTGTTCCAATTAAAATTATAACAAGATAAACAAAAAAGTCTTTTAATCTCCATTAAATTTAAAGTGAAACTATGGAATTTGTAGATTGAATCAGATTGTATTTTAAAAAAATGTCCTCAACAACTCACATACTGCATCCTGCCCTTGTCATTTTCTCATCAAGAACTGAGATCCGTTCCTCTACTTTCATCTGAGAGGCCTTGTGGACGCTTTTAAGCCATAGAGTAATATGGCTTAAAGATGACTGATACTAAATGTGGGATTTACCCACGATGGCCATGCTATAAAAATTCCAAGAAATATGAAAAGGCTGTTGGTAATGTCATGTAGACAACAACAGACAAAAGAATATTAAGGCTTCTAACAACCTCAAATCCCAGATAATGATACTATGGGAGATGAGAAACAAAGCTCCAAGCTGTTCTGGAGATTTTCTGCATCCAAGACTGTGTCAAATAGTTGCTTGAACCCTTGACTTTGGGAAGGACTTGGACTTTGGGAAGGACTTGTTAAAAATCCATGGGAAATCATATTCACAGAGTGATATATGTTCTCTATCCAAACCTGTACTAATATGTGAAAGTGATCTTCTAAAGGATCTAGAAGGTATGTGGATGGAGCATGCAAGAAAGTATCATTCCAGTGAATGCCAAGAATTATTATTACCATTGAAGGATCCCAAGAAACAAATAAAAACTCGAGAACTTTAATTCATCAAGTGTTGATGTCCTAAAATGATTACAACAGCCAGATAAAGTCTTGCCTAGGAAACTTTGCCTTTAGACAGTGATGGGGCAGGACTATCAACAAAAATTAAGTGGAGATTAAGATGAATTGTAAGAGAGAACTGATCATCTGAAATAAAAGGCTGATGTAAATTGGGAAACTCTCTATTTTGAGGCAATTTTCACTGTTGCTGAGGTCAAGAAATGGTTGTAAATACTCAGATGTACAGTGAGTCTTAATCCAAGGAACTGAAAATCCATACAGATGCCTATCATGAACCTTCAGACGTCATACCAGTAATTTAGATATGTGTTTGGTTTCATAATATATATATATATATATATATATATATATATATATATATATATATATATATAGTTTAATTTCACCAAACCACATTTGCATATATCATCACTTAAGGCTTTTACTGAGCCTAATATCACCAGTTAGCACACATCCCTTGAAGATTTTCTGCCACTTACTATCTCTGTCTACCCAGCAACCTATGAAGTAGATTAGCATACTTGAGATGCTTCTTATTTATGTATACTCAATAATGACATTTTAGACATCTGTCCTTTGAAATGGAAGACTTGGCAAATATACGGGTAATGTTACAAGAAATATTTGATTTTACAGCATCCAGAAGGAAAACTTTTGTGTATCTGTCTTTTTACAAATGAAAAATTGTGATATTCAAAGGAAAACATGATATGCTCTGATCTCCTAGCTGCCATGTTGAAAACTACTTCAAAACAGCAAATATTAAGTAAAGCAACATATTAGTGGTCATTATTATTACCCAGTGGTAAGTAGGAGTGGCTGAATGATAATGGTTTTGGAAGAAGTGCAGAAAAGTTGTAAAATTCTAGAAATATCTTAAATGCATGCCCAAGAAAGTTCCTGATGGTTTGAATCTGATGAGTGAGGAGATGAGTTAAAGAGACCCCAAAACTGGGGATCTGTTTAGATCTGCAAAGGTGAGATTATTAGCTATCTTGATGAAGATTTTGTGGTGGGGTAAAGACCTCAAGATCATGCTTAGAGCCAAAAATGATGGTCACTAAGGTGACCTAGTGAGGATGATGGGTAAGAATAAGGATTAACCATCTAGGGTTAGATCTAGCTATCACTATTAATATGTAGACTGTAGCATGTACACAACAGAATCTATTTGTTTGTAATTGCACCGTGTAAAAATTTCATACTAATGTTGCAAAGAAAAATTACATAAAGAGAAAAAATTACTTGATTTTTGTCTCATTCTAGATGCAAAAAAGAGTTACTTGAAAATTGAAGATGCTTAGCGATTAACTAATCACAATAATAACTGAACAGGCAGGTCTTTCAGTTTCACATTTAATGAAAGATAATAAAACTTCAAATGGTTTAAAACCAGTTAGAAATGGAATACAGTATATATTTTATTTAAATGTTGGTTCAGACATGGATTTCAATGTGAACTAGTGAGTTCTGATATTTATGTCTTATTCTTCTTTACCAAAATCTGAAAACATTTTATCCAGTCATGCCTTTAAAATGGGTATGAAATTTACATTTCTCATGGTATTTTCTGTAATGCTTCTTTTTTTTTCTACTGACATACACAGGGAACTGTTTTGCATTGTCTCTGCAAGTCAATCTTGGTCTTATGTTCATTCTTATATTGTAAGTCAGGGAAATTACTGAGTTTCCCCTTATTTTATAGTAATATGCAAAATGCTGGGGACATCACTGCCTCTGCCACTGTGTTCAGCATAATATTACTATAATATTAACATTCTGACTCATCATTGCTCTTTGCTTTGGATCAATAATTTGATTTTGGGTAGTTATTTGATTATTTGCCTTTTATTTCCTTCTTTCTTTCACAAATATTTTAAAGGTGTTTTAAATGTATATACAGTTTCTCTGGATAGCTCATGAGTTTTCTCACCAAAGTCAGAAAAGCTTCTATAAAAATTCTTGATTTTTTTCAACTGAATCAGAAAACCTGTTACAAAATTTCTAAAAGTAATTCGTGTGTTTATTAATTAAAATCAGAAATATAGAAAAAATTCTAAAAGAGCTATATTCACTCTTCAGACAGCCTTCTCTGAATAGCTGTTAGAAAACATTCTAAAAGAGCTTCATTCACTCCCTAGGTAATTCCTGAGATTTCCAAGCAATGTAAAAGGTCCTGTTAGAAAAAGTGGTATTAAAACATTCTAAAAGTGCTTTGTTTGCTTTCTAAATTTTCAAAACAAAATCGGAGGTCCTGTTAGAAAAAATTCTTGAAGAGATGTACTCATTCTCCAGAGATTTCCAGACATCTCAGCTCTCACTAGGCATAACTTCTGTGTGTGTGTGTGTGTGTGTGTGTGTGTGTGTATATATATATATATATATATATATATATATATATATATATATATATATATATATATATATATATATATATACATATATATTCCCTCTGGACCATCCCATGAATCAGAATTTCATAACCTTGGCATCTTGACTTTTAGGAAGAGACAGCAAGCATTAGCACAGACAAGACTGCTGAGTGGGACCCCTCCACCCTGAAATTACAATTCCAACCATGACTGGACCTAAATTAGCTCTTTTTGAGGTTGACTTTGAGCTAAGGAATCTGCCTGCATTCATATGTGCCTGTCTTTGTATCTTTCTGACAAACTGGCTCATAGTGTAGCTGCCTCTGTTTCTTTAGATCTGTGAAGATCCTTATATAATTCATATTACATTCATATATTTTTATATCATTGAGAAATTATGCATTTTTGAACTCATATTTTTAGAGTTCTTTTTTCACAACCTTAAGGGCTGTTCTGAAGTTCCCAGCATTTACCATTTTGCTGAGACATTAGTAACACCTTTGCCTCCTAGACTCATGATATCTCTTATTATCATAGAGTCATTAACTTTAAGTGAGAGGACATTACTCAAAGGAGAGTAGTGAAAATATGTACAACACTATTCAAAATGTCCTCTACCCACAGCAGCCATCAACACTCATGGAGGCCCATACTTGCTGGCCTTGTACAAGGGGTGGGAACCATGTCATTCTACCTTTACCAAGGCCATGCTGGACCCGGCACATTTTTTCTTCAGTATGCTTTATGTTTTGAGTATGTCCCATCCAAAATGTGTATATATTGAAAGTTAATGGGATGCAGATGGGTCTTTAAAAGGCAAAGAATCCAGAAGACAATCCCTCATCAATGAAGTTAAGGCCCTTATGAAAGATGACCATGAAGGCAGCTCCCTCAGGTAAAGATTAAGGCCCTTATACAAGATGCTCAGCCACTGTTTGGCCCAGAACATAGCATCTCTACACTCTGGAAACAGATAACAGAACTCACAAGGCAACATGGCCTTTAAGTGTCAAGATACTGGCCTTTACATCCCCCCAAATAGTGAAGAAATGCATTTCTGTTCCTTTAAGTAATTTGTTTTGTATATTTTATTACAGAAGTACACACTAAGTCTTCCACGCAAAGACAAATTTCACCTTCCTGCCGCCAAGCTGATAGAGGTTTAGCATAGTAAATATCTTAATAAACATTGTTATAATGAAGAGTAAGATCTGAAACTATAGTATCCACTGTAGTGTCAGAGTTAATAGGACTCTATCACTTATCTGAAATTTGCTAAGATAGAGGACTCTAAAAGTACAAATATATTGTTATTGTGTGGTAATAGACGTGCTAATTGATTTTCATGATCTCTTTATTGTATATTATAACATTGTAAACTCAATCCAAATATACAAGTTTTCTTTGTTAATTATACATGAATAAAGAAAGTAAGAAAAAGAAAGAGAATAAAGGGGACAAAGGGGGATGGAAAGAAGAAAACAGAAAACAAAAACAAACCAAAAAACAAACAAAAGAAAGTTATAAATCAAAAATACTTGAACATCAGGCTGATAAGACTGCTCAGTAAGCAGAGACACTTGCCACCAATTCTGAGCATCTGAGTTCAGCCTCTGAGACTCATTGAGTGAAAGAAGAGAACCGATTTCTTCAAGCTGTCCTCTGCCCTTCACAGGTGTGCTTCACAGGTATGCTTCACAGGTATGCTTTAGCATGCTCATGCTTTCAACTCATACATATAGATAGATTTAATAAAAATAAGAAAATGAGTCTTTAGTGTTTCTTGGAGTTTTTAGTGTTAATTGGAGTAACCCCAATTTTTTTCAAGAAAACGGGCAATTCTTTCTCTAGCATTCCCTTTTAAATTGGGAATAACGTCTTCAGTAATATGACTCTAGTAGGTACACTGAAACATTTTTAGTAAGTACCTTCCCATTTCTTCCATCTCAGATTATGGCATAGCACTAACAGGGTATTCAATAAAATTAGCTTTACACTGATGCTTCTTAGTATTACTGTCAGTGCTGCTTTCTGTAAGATGGAAATAATCAATTATCTCAAGTATATGAAGTGCTTTTGTGATTTTTCATAACTATTATCACAAATGAGATCTATTCAAAAATATATAATATCAGTCATCAAAGAGTTCATAGAACTGGACTGATATGCAGTTCAGAAGTACAGAACTTTTCAGTCATGCAAAAGGCACTGGGTCCAATCCTCAGAAAGTTTCCTGTGGAAATTTTTCAGTGGAGATAGTCTTTATTGCATATTTAAAAAGCAACTATGCAGAAAGTAAGATTAACATTCTCATATAAAAAAATCTAATCAAGATACACATCTTAACAAAAGGCCACTTTTCTGGAAAGACCAAGAAATTGCTAATATGCAATGCCAGTATTTGCCTGATAACAAGCTTGATTTGATCCAAATGGACAAATTGCAAATCAAAACCTCAAGCTACTAAACTTTTATAACCTGTTAACCAAATTTTAAATGGACAGTTTTAAGTAAGAAATTATCAGTCACCTCTCAGAACAACAGAAATCTAATTATGTCTTATGTATAGATTGCCTAATTCTGGAATGCATCATATATGCATGTATATTTGGCAAGAAATAAATTATTTGTATTGCCATATCAAATTATCATATAAAAAGTAATTGAATATGCATGCAACAACAATTGATGCAAAAGTAGGTCATGGATTTGAAAGGAAATGGGAAGGGTTATATGAAAGGGTTTGGAGGGAAAAAGGGAAGGAAGAAATGTAGTTAAAATAAGTCAAAAAATAAAAATATAATTGAATATTACTTGAAGTCTTGCAGAATGAACAAAATGGATATCAAATGCTAATCATAATGTAATCTTTTTGGCAATAATATTAAACAAGAGTGACTGAATACAAAGTTTAAGTCTAGGGAGTGTCAATAAAATTTCATCATATATATAGTCATTACCTCATGATTGCAAAGGGATATAACATCAGAAAGCACCAAGGTCATGTGACAGAGAGTCTATGCCATAGACTTCTCACACCAAAAAGTGATCAGAACGTGAAGGGCAAGCCAGGAATCAAGGGAAGATGTAACCTTCAAAGGTCCACCTCTGGTGGCCTTCTTCTACCAACTAGGTCTTGTTTTCTAATGTTTCTGAAACACCCTGAGATGCCATTATCAGTAAGGACTAATCTTAAAAATGCTCCTGGAGGGGGGGAACATTTCCAATTAAATCATATGAGTAATGGATGAAAGTAACTAATATTGCTGAATGTTTACAGTGTGCAGACTATGTTATAATTGCTTTCTATCAATTAACTCATTCAATTCCCACAACACTTAAATAACAAATAAATAGAGTAACAAATTGAGTAAATAGAGTAACAAATTGAGAATCAGACACAAGTAGCTGCCTCACTCACTTAAGATCATACAACTATGAAGAAAGAAATTCTGACAGTGTTCACACACTGAAGATTTATCTTGGCAGTCTCATAACTGACACATACCTGTTTATTGTTTTCTAAGCTTTATTATGTCACTATCAAACTTTTCCAGGGAAGAGTAAATAAAAACACATACTAACAGCATTGGCATTGTTTATGTATTTTTCATGTTTTCTGGGAGCAATAACTCTTTCATACTTCTCTTTCTTCTTTTTGCAAAGAAGCACTTGTTCTTGACTGAAGTTTAGTCTACTTTGTCTTGTATACTTTAAGTATGTACTTAAATAGTTTTGAGTATTTATGCAATATCTATCCACAAGACCAGCGCTACAAAAAATACTTGAAGGAAAACTCCAAACCAAGGAGGATAACTACATCCAAGAAAACACAGGAAATAAGAATTCCATACTAGCAAAACCAACTAGCAAAACACACACACACACACACACACACACACACACACACACACACACACACACACATGCTAACATCACCAACATCAAAATAAAAGGAAGTTATAATCACTGGCCATTAGTATCTGTCAACATCAGTGGACCTAATTTCCCAACAAAAAGACACAGGCTAATAGAATGAGTGCAAAAATTGGATCCATCATTCTGATGCATACAAGAAACACATCTCAGTAATAATGACATGCATTACCTCAGAGTAAAGTGCTGTAAAATACTTTTCCAAGCAAATGAGCCCAAGAAGGAAGCTGGAGTAGCCATACTAATATCTAATAAAATAGACTCTCAATCAAAATTAGCCAACAGAGACATAGAAAATTCTCATCAAAGGAAAATTGGGCCAAGATGACACCTCATCTGAACATCTTTGCCCCAAACTCAAATATGTACATATTTGTAAATCAAATCAAATCAAAACAAAAGCAAAAAGATTATTAAAGTTTAAATCACACATCAAACCCACACATTAATAGTGGGAGACTCCGACACCCAACTCTCATGAACTGACAGGTCATGCAGACAAAAACTAAACAGAATAATAATGAAACTAACTAGCATTATGAATCAAATGTACCCAAAAGACATCTACAAAATATTTTCCCAAACCCAAAAGGTTGTATCTTTCTCTCAGAACCCTATAGATTCTTCTCCAAAATAGACCATATAGTTGGGCACAAAGCAAGTCTAAACAGATGCAAGAAAATTGAAATAATGCCATGTATCTTATCAGATCACCGTGGATTAAAGCTGGACTTCAACAACCACACAAACACCAGAAAACCTACACCCTCATGGAAACTGACCAACTCTCCTCAATGATCTCTGCGTCAGAGACAAATCAAAAAAGAAATTACTGTGTAGAATTCAATGAAAATAAAGGCACAATATATCCAAATTAATGGGACAATATGAAAGCAGTGCGAAGATGAAATACCATAGCACTAAGTGCCTTTTTAAAAAAATTAGAAATTCCTCATACCAGCAATTAAAAAGTACACTGGAAAGCTCTAGAAGAAAATAAGAAGCAAACACACTGAAGAAAAGTAGAAAGCAGGAAATAATTAAAAATCAGGCTGAAATCAATCAATTAAACAAAGAAAGCAATACAAAGAATCAATTAAAACAAGAGTTGGTTTTTTTGAGAAAATCAACAAGATGGACAAACCCTTATCCAAAATAACCAAAAGACAGAAAGACAGTAGCTAAATAAACAAAATCAGAAAGGGAGGCATAACAACAACCAATGAGGAAATTCTAAGAATCATTAGGTCTTACTTCAAAAGCCTAGACTCCACAAAATTGGGAAAATCTTTATGAAATGTATGACTATCTAGATAGATACCACTTACAGATTTATTTACAGTAAAATCAAGATCAGGGTAACTATTTTAACTGCCCTATAATCCCCAAGGAAATAGAAGCAGTCATCAAAAGTCTCACAATCTAAAAAAGCCCAGGATCAGATGGTTTTAGTGAAGAATTCTAACATACCTTCAAATAAGACCTAATACCAAATACTCCTCAAACTATTCTACAAAATAGAAACAGAAGGAGCACTGCCAAAGTCATTCTATAAAGTCACAGTCAGAGTCACTATGATAAGAACATGGATGTAAAAAAAAAGACCCAATAAAAGACCCATTTCTTTCTTTTTTTCATGCATTTATTGGTTGTTTTATTTATTTATTTATTTATCTATCTATCTATCTATTTATTTATTTATTTATTTATTTACATTTCAAATGTTATCCCCCTTCCCAGTTTCCCCCCCAAAACCCCCAATATTCTACCCCTACCCTGTGCCTCTATGAAGGTTCTCCCCAACCAGTCCACCCACTGCAGTCTCAGAGCCCTAGCATTCCCCTATGCTGGGTAATTGAGCCTTCACAGGACCAGGGGGCTCCCCTCCTATTGATGCCAGATAAGGCAATTCTCTGCTATATATCCAGCCAGAGCCATGGGTCCCCCCATGTGTACTCTTGGGTTGGTGGTTTGGTCTCTGGGAGGTTTGAGCAGTCTGGTTGGTTGATATTGTTGTTCTACCTATGTGTTTGCAAACCCTTTCAGATCCTTTAGTTCTTGCCCTAACTCCTCCATTGAGGTCCTTGCATTCATTCCGATGTTTGGCCTCATGCATCTCTATCTGTATTGGTCAGGCTCTGGTAGAGCCTCTCAGGGGACAGCTATACCAGGCTCCTAGCAGCAAGCTTTTTCTTGGCATCAGCAATAGTACCTGAGTTTGGTGTCTGCAGGTGGGACAAATCCCTAGGTGAGGCAGTCTCTGGATGGCCTTTCTTCAGATTCTGCTCCACTCTTTGTCCCTGCATTTCCTTTTGGCCAGAGGAATTCTAGATTATTATTTTTGAGGTGGGTGGGCAGCCCATCCATCAATGTGGGTAGTGCCTATCAACTGGATATGACCTCTAAAGTTTCTATCTCACCTTTGTTGGGTATTTGGTTGTTGGGTCCTGGGAACCTCTTGGGTCCCTGGCATCTGGGAATTAATAGTGGCTACCCCTATTTCCCCTCCCCCACTACTACACACCTCATTTCAAATTTCTGGTGTGGTCATCCTTCCTCTTAGGTTTCATATGTTCTATGTGTTTCATCATGAATATTCCAAGTTTTTCTTTGGCTGATATCCTTTTATCAGTGAGTGCATATCATGTGTATTCTTTATGTGATTCAGTTACCTCACTCAGGATAATATTTTCTAGTTCTGTCCATTTGCCTACTCATTTCATAAAGTCATTGTTTTTAATAGCTAAGTAGTATTCCATTGTGTAAATGTACCACATTTTTGGTAACCCTCTGTTGAGGGACATGCGGGTTGTTTCCAGCTTCTTGCTGTTATAAATAAGGCTACTATGAAGATAGTGGAGCATATGTCCTTGTTATATGTTGGAGCATCTTTTGGGTATATGCCTAGGAGTGGTATAGCTGGTTCCTCAGGTAGAACGATTTCCAATTTTCTGAGGAACTACCAGACTTATTTTCAGAGTGATTTTTACCAGCTTGCAATTCCACTAGCAATGGAGGAGTGTTCCTCTTTCTCCACATCCTTGCCAGCATCTGCTGTCACCTGAGTTTTTTATCTTAACCATTCTGACTGGTGTGAGGTAGAATCTCAGGGTCACTTTAATTTGTATTTCGCCAATGACAAGTGGATTAAGGACCTCCACATAAAACCAGATATGCTGAATCTAATAGAAGAGAAAGTGGGAACTAACCTCAAATACATTGGCACAGGGGAAAATTTCCTGAACAGAACACCAATGGCTCAGTCTCTAAGATCAACAATAGACAAATGAGACATCATAAAATTGACAAGCTTCTGTAAGGCAAAGGCAGTAGGACAAAATGGCAACACACAGATTAAGAAAAGATCTTTACCAACCCTACATCAATAGAGTGCTAATATCCAAAATATACAAAGATTCCAGAGAACAAAAAAAACCTATTAAAATTGGAGTACAAAACTAAACAGAGAATTCTCAACTGAGGAATCTCTGAATGTTAAAAGACACATTTCTAACCAAGTTTAGCTGGTTGAACCAATGAGTTTAGGGTTTTGTTTGTTTGTTTGTTTGTTTTGTTTTGTTTTTTACATTAGCATATATGTGGGATTACCTACAAAACTGTGGACAACTTATTGGCTAATGCACCATTTAAGAAAATGTTCTTCCTTCCCAGCAACTGTTAATTTAAGGCTATGACTTCCTGAACCTTGCCTGTGCTGAAAATTGAGTCCTCCTTCCAATTCCCAGGGAAAAAGGTCAGGCCTAATCCTGTATGGATCTCATGTGAGAACCACAGCAGCTTTGATCTCAAGAGCACATTATGTCATGTCACCCCTGTCATGTCATCCCTGGTGGAGTTTCACAGCACTAACTCAGATTTTTTTTTTAATATTTACAGGCCAAATAGAACCAATAAAGGACTCCAACACAGGAAACAAACCAGGGAATGGAATTCCATAGAAGTCACTGTTAAGTTACTATAGCTAGGATAATATGAGGACTAAAAAAAACAGCCACTATGTTTCAAAAGGGAACACTTCTTCGTGTTTTTTGTTAATTATATAATTGGAGAACAGGGAATGAGTTACAAGGTTTATCTGGAAGCAACAACTGGCTTTCTGTGTTTGTTTTGCTTTTTGAAGCCAATATTGAGTCTTTTAAGACAAGATGATTAGGCCAGGGGGCGGGGAGGATAGGTAATGGAGTAAGGCCTTGCCAGTTCTCATGACTTTGCACAGGGAAAGGAGAGAATGACTACTGCAAGGTGTGCCTATGGGAAAACCGCCTCCTGACACTAATGGAAGAATTGTGTTACAAGACAAACACACTTTTATGAGATCCCTTACAGCAAAGAATTGCTGGAATTTTCCTTAGTCAGATTCCTGTTAGTCATATTTTCTTTTCCGTTTGAATGCCAGTTTCCCAATCTACATGTTTCTGGTACATTTTTATTCTGTTCTGGGAGACAGATGAGCTCTGTAGGTGACTCTGAGACACAAAACTCGATTGGCAAAGTATAATAAATTATCATAGAAGTTCACTTTCTTTTGTTGAGTTAAGCTAGACAGAGTTTGAAGAAAGGAAACTAAAGGGCTGAGGATTTCATTTAAATATCAGCAGTTTTATTTATAGAAGAGCAGCCAATTAAAAAATTTACAAATTAAAAAAATCTATTTATTTTATATGCTTTAAACTTAGCGAAACATTTCCTTTGTTGCAAGCATTTCATCAGGTCCCATATATAACATAAGATAATTCATATTAGTTAGTCTCTGTCCTTGAGCTACTCACAATGCAGAGGGAAAGTATACTAAATAAATAATGAATCTTTGTTTCACAACTATGGCCTTAATTGTGCAACACAGGAATTCCCAGCTCACCAGTGGAAAACTTACTTTGCCTGAAAGTCTTCTGACTGCAAACAAAATTTCTTTACTGTCAGCACATCAGGCAACACTGGAGTCTCATTTTCCACTGGATGTGGAACAAGTCCAGAAAAACTCAGGATTACTTACCGTTTGATTTGTGAAAGCAGAAGCTAAGAGACTAATAGACTCTGGTCTGCCTCATGAGTAAGTGCAGCGGTTCTCAGCCCTCCTAATGCTGCAACCTTTCACACAATCACTCATGTTGTGGTTACTCTAACCATAAAGTTATTTCCATAGCATCTTCACAATTAATTTTGCTATTGTTATGAATTGTAATGGAAATATTTTTTAGAGATAAAGTTTTGGCAAGGGGCCCCTGATTAACAAGTTGAGAATCACCGAGCAAGCTGATTAGGCTCTGAGAAATGAGTTATCTATTCCTAAAGATTATGTATGCCCAATGAGGATAGAGAGTGAAAAAAGGAGCAAAAGAAAAAATGGTCTGGCCAGAAAGAGTTAGTTCTCAATGAATTCTGCCTGAAAGAGCCTGTTGAAAAGATTCTAAAATAACAACACAAAGGATCAAGGTTATGATGCATCAACTATAGCAAGGAGCTATAGTGAAAGACTTTCAGTGAGAGCACTGCCTTTTGGTTGGCACCTATATCTGACAACCCTGAACTGGTGAGTGAGTATAGCTTGAAATTCCTGGCAGGGTTCACAATAGCAATGGCCTAATAAGACTTTTCCATACTTAGCTCTTCTCCACATCTTCATATCTCCAATATGTTACAGCTGAAGATGTAACTTGCAAAAGTCTCACCAGAGAAAATGACAAGAGAGTGAGTTCCTGGCTATCCTAGTACATTTGATTTAATAATTCTACATCATATCCAAATCACAATGTATCACATGGTCACTTACATGCTTGCATGTATAGTCGATTAAATAGTATTATTAATAAAAAGGAAATCTGTTGAGAAAAATTCTTTATAATGTATTGATTCAGATTAAGTTGAAACATACAAGTTATGGTTCAAAAACATGATATTCATATTGTATAAGATTAAATATATGTACAATGTTATGGTGAGAATACATTTTTAGGAAAATTTTAAGTTAACCAGATTAATATCAGAAACTTCCAAGTATTTGTCAAAAACAATGGAAAAATTAAGCTTCTTGAGTGTCAGCTCCCTGCCAGCAGGTCTAGGTGAAAGGAGAGAACCTGGTCCAGCCGAGCCCCTCTGGGGATGAGCAGGATGGTGAGTGTTGCAGCCCAAAATAAACACACCTGGGATGAGAGTCTGTCAAAGCAGGAATTCTGATTGTATTGCATGGGATAGGATTGTATAAGACACTTATTGTATCAGTCTTTTGTTTATATAGGGTTGAGAAAGGAGGTGGGGACTTTTGGTGAGGTGGGATGACATAGGGGACAGGGAAGGGTGACAGAGGATATGGGGTGAATAACAGGGCCAATAAGATTATTCCACTTCAATGGTAGCTGGGCAAAGGCAGGCTTAATCAGGTCGTCCTGAGTCACTCCAGTATGAAAGTGAGCAAGACAGGTCTCTAAATTTGAGCAAAGGTTCAGGCTTCCTCACTAGACCTCAGTATCTGTCCAAATAAGGCCTAACACCATAGAGTATGTGTCCAGGCAAAAGTGGGAGGAAAGAAAGAGAGATTCTTTTATCCTGTGCCAGGTCCTCCTTGTCTTGAATACTGAGATCTAACAAGCCTCCATGTCCTGCAACTATCACAAAGAAATAAAAGGCCATCAAAAAATACTCTTTCATGTTCTTAGGGTTAAAATATTGTCCCCTTGCAATTTGAAACATACAAAAGCACTTTTATAAATGCCCACAAATACATATTATTTTAAAAATATCAAAGTACTTCTGTTTCTGTATAAGATTGGGGAGGCATTTTCCATTCTTTTTCTCCCATTAAATGCCAAAAAAAGAACAAGCAAAAAGACAACAAAATCACCACCCTAACAAAAACAAGACATGACACATGGGATAAATATGTGAGAACTAAAAAGTAGACGGGGATGAACTAGTCATGAATTCATGGCAGCCTTGTCTCTGTTGTCTGCAAGCTGGGGCATAGTCTTAAGCTGGGAAAGACATTGGCACTGAGGTTGAGAGTTGGAGGGAAAGTCTTGAGTTCAAAGAGCAGAAAGGGGTTCTCTGACATCAAGGTAGGGGAAAATCCCCCTATAGACAAAAACAAGGTGGTTCACTCTCACTACTATGAACACCACACTGGACATCCTTGCTAGTGTAATAAAATAGGCAAAACAAAAACACACAGTCAACTCACATGCATAAAGATGCTTGTTACTTTGTTATTTCAAACAGAAATATAAGAGGATTTAGGGAAATTGTTGGGAAATTTCATATTCACTGCCTTTACTTTCTGGTAGTAGACAATAGCTTGCCAATACCTTCTAGCCAGACTGGATTAACCTACCAGACATGCACTAAAGTGTCTAGCCGAAATGTGTTTCTTAATAATATGAGCATATTCCTAAAGGTGTATTCCAAGAATTACAGAAGAACTTCCAAAAATCTTGCCAGATTTAGATCTGCCAAGACTCAAAGAAAAGGAAAATAAAAGGGGGTTGGGAAAAGGGGAAAGAAAGGGAGGAAAGACACTTAAGGAAACTAGACTGTTATTCTTGGGACATGTAATTGTCAAGCTAAAGCCTATCAATTATGTGATAACGCATGGGATTGGAACAATTTCCTTTCATACCAGGCCAAGGGGAAGCATGTACCTATTGCTCATTTAAACTAGTCAAACTCAAATGTTATTCCTCTTGGGAAATAAAATTGCTCAATTCTAACTGCAAAGTTAACTTCACCAAATAAAAACCCTCCTAGGCATCTGGGTTATTCCCACCTCTTGTGTACACTTTAGTGTGGCATTGTCTTCCATTTCTCTCCCTGTACACCTAGCAATGCAGCTGCTCACTCAAGGTAACTCTGTATATGACCATTTGGCAAATAATAGCTACACTAATTAAGATGCCTGTTAGCAATACAGTAATACTGCTCTAAGAGTTCTTTACCACCACTTGTTACGTTAATGTCTCTAATTTTATTTTTGAAACTTCATCCAGTGTAAAATAGATTTTTCTCTATAGGGTTGGATTATTTTCTTTTGGAAAACTGAAGCCTGGAATCTTATGTCCCAGGAAGCCACAAGCAAAATCTAGAAAGAAATGCTCCTGTTTTAAAGCTATAAAAGGATGGCAACCTACTTGGCTATTCAAAAAGTTTAAAATTGGAGATGGAAGCAGGGAAGATACAATCAACATTTTCTGATATGCTCACATATTGAAAACAGAGGGTGTATCTCTTTATGCATTACTTTAATAAAATATGAAACAATTATTAAAATAAAAAAAGAAAGACTGAAAAACCAGGCTTCCTTTTCCTTCCTTCCTTCCTTTCTTTAGAAAAGTGTATTCTTTGATCTTATATGTGAGTTAGAAACATACACATGCATATCATCTCATAAATTGTCTAGTCAAACGTATCTAATTTTAAGGAAATTATAACCCTAGAAAAACATGCTACCTTGCTAAAAAAATAAAATGAAGATATATTGAATTTTAATTATTATGGGAATATGTATAGTAACAGAATAAATGCAAGGAAATAGTATAAACAATAAGGCAAGTGGAATCCATGCAACCTCATAAAAACAGAACTTTGAGGCATAGTTCTCTTCACTAAAAAACACCAGTAAGAAGCAGCAGCAGCAGCAGGTCCATGGGTAATACCTTACCCAGATGATTCAGGTCTTCCTCATAAATGTATTCTAACCTCATTTCTATAACTATTAACAGGGCAACATCCTAAAGTCATTAGAACATGCACTCTGTCAACATGTTCCTCTGCTTTATGGATACAGACAGAGAAAAAGGGAGGCCGTAGATTATAAGCAAGTGATTGTGCGAGAAAAAATGTTTTGGGTCTTTGACTTGGATTTTATACTGAGCAGGTATTTTGATGCCTATTTTAAGCTTAACATCTTAAAGAGCACTGGCACACTTTTAATTCACAGCTCTTCTGGGGTAACATGATATACATGAAAGTACTAGTTAATGTCAAGAGTACAAGTAAGGTAAATGTCCCAGAATCCAAAACATCATCATCTACACCTCTGTTGTGAAATAAGCACATGTGTATTTATTAATTACAGAAAATCTATCATCCAATGGGCACAAAACACTGACAAAGGGTAAAGCTGTTGTACTCTCCCTTGGCAAGTGCCCAAGCAGTTGACTGGCTATTAATGATACTCTAAACCCTCCTGATGTACTCACAGATTTTTTTTTTTTTTTTGGTTTTTCGAGACAGGGTTTCTCTGCATAGCCCTGGCTGTCCTGGAACTCACTTTGTAGACCAGGCTGGCCTCGAACTCAGAAATCTGCCTGCCTCTGCCTCCCAAGTGCTGGGATTAAAGGTGTGCGCCACCACGCCCGGCTGTACTCACAGATTTTTATATGAAAGGAACTGAGTAGATTAAAACATTGTGGAAAACTTGCTGGTCCCCTGGATTTTACAATCTCCCCACATGCCTCATCCACAATGTTTTCTGAACTTTGAGTGGAGTGTCTTTGTGACTTGTCCATTGGGACTGGGCTCTACACCTCTACATTTTCATTGGTTGTGTTTTTATTTAAAGGTCTTCATCTGTGGCAGAGAAGTTTCCTTGATGAGGGTTGAGAATTACACTTATTTATGGAAACAAGGACAAATATTTAGATTTGTATTAGGGAGATCTATACTTAGAAATATATTTGTCCATACATACACTAATGATTAATGGAAAAAAAAGAGGCCATGAATTCATTAGAAAGAGAGGAAAGGGAAGTAGGAAGTTCTGTAATTATATCATAATCTCAAAAAAGGAAAAAATGGCAATATTATTCTTGCAGATTCTTAATATTTAATGGACTACAAAATTAACAATAACTACCCTAATCTGTACCTAAACTCCATTACTCTCCTATATGTCTAGTTTCGTAAAGCTTTCTTTTATCTTGAATGATTTTCTTATCTCCCTAGTCTCGGGCCAACTGTTTTTACTGTCTTACACACTTAAAGTAATCTTCATTTACAATACACTGACTTTTACAAAGCACTCTTTTATTAATCCTGAAAACAACGTGTGAAGCATAGCCATCATTGGACTCTTTTACAGATCAATAAGTGAAGTCTTAGGACTTGTGAGTGAGCAGTGTGTCTGACTCTCAGAAGCCTGGAGAGGATTTGTACTGCAAAGTTCATCTACAGCTCACTGCATCTATAATTTCCCCTTGTTTTTTCTACTTACAAAGCAGCCCATGGTTAGGCAACTATATTAGTGAGATTTTATAGATGAACTTTCTGACATTAGTAGAGACATACTTCCACACCAAACTCCCTAATTCTGTGAATCTCTACCCCTCTTCGTCAGTGATGCTTATTTTTTAATTTTGGAAGTGTTGTACAGGAGACCTCTCTCTTATACAAAGAACTATAGGTGACTAGGAAATGCTGAGAGTAGAAGAAATAGTCTTGCCCAGGGAAGATCACACCAACCGATTATCCAATACCAAATGGTCAGCCATAGAAACATGTATATATATATATATATATATATATATATATATGTGTGTGTGTGTGTGTGTGTGTGTGTGCAAGCATATACAAAATGTGTGTTGTAACAATTAATGAAAAAGTGGCATAGATTTGTCAAAGAGCAAGAAGATACAGAAGTGTTTGAAGGGAAGAAAGAGAGGTGGGAATGATGTAAGTATATTATAATCTCAAAAAATAAATAACTTTTTAAAAGATGCTCAATTTAATGACACATTAAAGCAATGGAAGCAGCTAACTTTTCAACAATGAAACAAAGGGATAATATGCATATTTTCCTTTACTCTCTCTCTCTCTCTCTCTGAACAACTTCATTCTTCATTTCTTCTTCTCACATGAAACATGTAATTGTAGTTTAAATAAGAAGTATTCCCCATGGGTTCAGTATTTCAGCACTTGGTCCCCAGATGATGCTATTGTTTGGAGAAGTCACGGAATCTGCAGGAAGTTATGCCTTCCTGCAGTATAACTAAAGACAGTATGTCTTTGGGAGTTGGCTTTGGGAATTTAAAGACTTTCCCCCATTTCAAGTTTCTTCTCCTTGCTTTGTGTTAGGGTTGAAGAGGTGATCTCTTGGCTTCTTTTTCTTGATCCCTGATTCTATGCCTCCCACAACATTACTGACTCCCCCAGTGGAAGCCAAGGTAAATTTTCTTCCGTAAGTTCATTTTGGTCACAGAGTTTTATCACAGCAACAGGAAAATAACTAATTCTCTGATAGTTTTCTCTATATTGATAATATGTTCTAGAACCGAGTTACCTGTGCCAAGAGATTCATTGGTAGGGATAACATTGCTGAATATGAAGAATAATAGGACAATTGATGAAAGATTCCAAAGTTCTCACTGGCTTCTGAGTTTGAGGTATTTGCAAATTATTCTATTTATTTACATTCCAAATGTTGCGATTCTTCATGATTCCCACCCCCAGAATTCTTCACCCCATCCTTCTTCCCCTTTGCCTCTGAGAGAGTGCATTCCCACTCACCTAGCCACCCCCACCCCCACCCCCAGCAATAAAAGAACTTCTGGAGGAATCACCATCCCTGATCTCAAGCTGTACTAAAGAGCAATAGTGATAAAAACTGATTGTATTGGTACAAGGCAGACAAGTCAATTATTGGAAAATAATTGAAGACCCAAGAATAAACCTACACACCTATGGACACGTGATCATTAACAAAGAACCCAAAAGCATCCAGTGGAAAAAAAAAGAAAGAAGCTTCAATAAATGGTTCTTGTCTAACGGGTGGCCTGCATGTTTAAGAATGCAAATTGATTCACAATTATCACATTGTGCAAAGCTCAAGTCCAAGTTGATAAAGGACCTAAACATAAAACCAGAAACACTGAATTTAATAGAAGAGAAAGTGGGAAATAGCCTTGAACTCATCGGCACAGGGGAAAACTTCCTGAACAGAACACCAATGGCTCAGGCTCTAAGATCAACAATTGACAAATGGGACCTCATGAAACTGAAAAACTTCAGTAAGGCAAAGGATACTGTTATTTGGACAAAAAAGCAACCTACAAGTTGAAAAAAAAAAAGGTCTTCACTAACCCTACATCTAATAGTGGGCTAATATTAAAAATATACAAAGAACTCAAGAAATTTGACTCCAGAAAACCAAATAACCCAATTAAAAAATGGGGTATAAAACTAAACATAATTCTCAACTGAGGAATCTCAAATGGCTGAGAAGCACTTAATGAAATGATCAACTGTTTAGTCATCATGGAAATGCAAATCAAAATGACCCTGAGATACCACTTCACACCAATCAGTATGGCTAAACTCAAAAACTCAAGTGAAAGAACATGCTGGAAGGAATGTGGAGAAAGAGGAACACTCCTCCGCAGTTAATGGTGGGATTGCACACAGGTACAACCACTCTGGAAATTAATCTGGTCATTCCTTAGAAAGTTGGAAATACCTGAAGACACAGCTATAGCACCCCTGGGCTTATACCCAAAAGATGACCCACCATACCACAAGGACAAATACTCTACTATGTTCAAAACAGCCTTATTCATAATAGTCAGAATCACAAAGCAACCCAGATATTCCTCAACCAAAAGAATAGACACAGAAAATGTGGTTCATTTATGCAATGGAATACTTACTATTCAGATATTGAAAATGAGCACAACATAAATTTTGCAGGCAAATGAATGGAACTAGGAAATATCGTTCTGAGTGAGATAATCTAGACCCAAAAGGACATGCATGACATATACTCAATGACAATTGAGTATTAGCCAAAATTACAGAATACCCATGATAAAACTCACAGAGTGCATGAAGTTTGACAAGAAGGAAGGCCCAAGTAAGAATACTTTAATCTCACTTAGAAGGAAGGCAGAGGGAGTACAGGACCTGTCTTTATGTTTTTAAGATTTATATTTTTATTTTTATGTGTGGGGAGAGGGTGTATGTGTGTGAGGGAGTATAGATGCAGGTACCCAAGGAGGTTAGATAGTCTTATCTGATGCCCTGGAGTTGGAGTCACAGTTGGCTGAAAGGTGATTTATATGGATGCTGTGAACTAAACTAGAATCCTCAGGAAGACCAGTAAGCACTCTTAATGCCTGAGTCATAATTTTATATATATATAAAAAGCTCTGTTTATTTTTTATAAGAATTAGGAATTGGATAATTATTTCCTGAATTTGTATATTGTAACTGCAATTTAACTAGGCCTGAACTTTCTTTTATTTTCAATTTTTTAAAATTAGATATTTTCTTAATTTACATTTCAAATGCTGTCCCGAAAGTTCCCTCCCCCTCCCCCTGCTCTGCTCCCCTGCCCACCCACTCCCACTTCTTGGCCCTGGCATTCCCCTGTATTGGGGCATATAAAGATTGCAATACATGTGAGCATATTTCTTATTTTGCCAATAAGAAACTTCAGATTCAAAAGGATTAAGTAACCTCCTTGGTGCTTCAGAAAAAACACTGACCCTCAAAGGTCTGACCATATGTCTCTCTTTCTCCAGCATGCCTCTTGTCTCATATTTAAATGCAAACAGAAAAAAAAAACCAAGCAAATAAAATTACTAACACATTTAAGCATTAAAATGAAATGCTGCTGAATAGCCTAAATAAGTTCTATATATTATGTTTTCAAGTAACTTGTGGTTTTTCTAAAACATTTTCTTAACCTCTATAATGAGAGATAACCAGGCTTGTATCTCTTGCTTTCTTTCTTATACAAGGATACTATCAATATCTACATCTTTGTGATCAGCTTCAAGTTTCTCTTGTTGTTGTTGTCGTCGTCGTCGTCCTCCTCCTCCTCTTCCTCTTTCTCCTTCTTCTTCTTCTTTGAATTGGGACTAAAATACACACAAAAAATTCTATGAATATGTATGTGTACATACTAGTGTTATTATACAAAACAAAGCAGATGCTTGCCTGAAGATAGTACAACACGTATATCTATTTAACATCAACTGCTTAGTAACCTCCAATCAAAGTTTGCCAGTTCATCAATGTTTTCTCAGCTATGCTTTCTACGTAGAGGGCCTGTGTATTGACTTAGCCAGCAATAGAAGTATATGCCTGGGCAACCATGGCTAAGAAAGCAGATTTTAAAAGACTTTCTATACCTACAGCATGAAACATTTAAGCATGTGAGTAACACATACATTCATTCACTTGACTTAGCAATCATGCATAGGTACACCCAACCATCATGATACACATCATAAATGCGCAAAATTTTGTTTTTCAGTTAGAAATTGCAAGCAACTCAGAAGACCATCCTTCTATCAACTACTGAAATTGCTCAGGGTCTCTTCACATACAGACTATTTGCTTCTCTCCAGTCGACTATCACCAGCCTAAAACAAGGGGCGATTTTGTTCTCTTATACTGTGTTTGTGAATACAGCTCTCATGTAAATATGGTGGCAACCCTCAGAACAACCCTTTTCCATTCTTCCCTGCCCAGTATTTATACAAAGGTTCTGTTTCATCATCCCTGTGGCACTTTTGTGAATCTGAAGACACTCCAGCTGAGTGATTCAGAATCTTTTTAGCAGCCAAAACCGAGACACCGAGCAACCAGTGATCCAGCTGCTAGGACCGTCAGAAGTTAACCAGGTTCCTTGGGAATCCATCCTTTGACCTCAAAGGAGTGAAAAGATAACATATTCTCAGTTCATCCTGAGACTGAGAATAGGAAGTCTGTAAAGTTGATAAAAGTTCTCCCAGCTCCAGATAATTCTGCAGCAGATTAATCCCAGGATAGAATCAGAACTCCAGCAAGAATTCAATGCTACAGAAAACTAGTCAAGAGACTCAGCTAGGATTCTAGGCTATGGATCTAGTTCTACCAACTTCGTCCATGGCCTTTGGTAGACCACTGACATTCTCAG
Source organism: Mus minutoides (assembly GCA_902729485.2). NCBI lineage: Eukaryota > Metazoa > Chordata > Mammalia > Rodentia > Muridae > Mus > Mus minutoides. The sequence continues at coordinate 11,571 of LR755169.1, read as the reverse complement.
ATGCTGAGCAGAGGAGAGAAAGAGGAACAGTGAGGGGGAGGGGAAGACAGGGAGAATGACTTTCCCTGGTTTACTTATATTTCACTTTTCTTGCTGTACCATTCACAAAGGCTATTCGTTCCAACAATAAAACTGACCAGAACTGCTTATACACTATATGCTAGTGCCTCTCCTATCACCCATCACTTTAGCATATTAAGTACATAAATTAGTTAATCTGTTAATGAAATAAAACTCAGTGGGACAACAGGGACTAGTAGTGAAACAGTCATTTCTGTTGACCACAAAATAATCTTCTGTTCAAATTAGATACCACTGTCAGCCCTCTGACAGTTAACATTCCAGATTCCACAAATTAAACATACTTCTCCATAATTAAATATCACAGCTTCATTGTTCCGATAACAAAAGTGGAATATTTTCCACCATCATAATGTCCTTAGCAGATAATGTCGTTGGAATAGCATGATGTTACCACATGATGATAGGCTCTGGAGGCCAAAGTCAAGTTGCAGTGTTTATTTTCAAAACAGATCATGACGTTGACTTTTTTCTACTACCAAGTGATTGATGCAGACTTAAAGGTGACCAACAACAAAACATTCCGTTAAAACCCCGATCTAACGTTAGGGCCGTATGCTAAATGATTCCTATATCAAGGGAGATGCTGCAAACAGCAGTGCAGAATCCACTCAAAATTAACCTTTTTATTCTTTCAATGGCAATTTGCTCTGCAAAACAAGAGCAAAAGTCAGAGACCTCAAAGTACTTCAGAACACAGTAAGAGCTAGTGTTGAGACAATCCCATTTCTTGATAACTATGGAATTCTGGGTTAGGACACTCTCCAACAAAGAACTCTGGTGTACAGGTAGACATGAGCCAACTCACCCTGACAAGCAGTCCAAGGAAGGAAAGTCGGTGGTGCTGTTACCAGGAGCTACAAATAAACTCTCCACACAGTGAAAATCTGTCCTGCAAATATCCAAAACCACTGTGCTTTCCAGCATTTGGAGATAAAACCGGATCAGGGAGGTCATCTTCAAATACAAGCAGCTAACAATGAGTACCTTTCACACTGGCTGGGAGAACCCACAAAAGGCCTTTCAACAGGAACTCGCTCAGTACAAATGGCTGTGTTATCACATTTCCTCCTGTTCCTTCAGGGGAAGGCAGAGAAGGCAAGTCTCCACAGTAAACGGCTTGATAACTTGACTATAGCTGGCTTATGAAATCAAGTGGGACAAAGCATAGAGAGCCATGTACACTTCTCATTTTAACAATCACTTAAAGTGTAAGATACCCTGCTAAGGGTACTGTGGAAGACTGGAAAATCAAATCAAATAAAAAAATGCATGTTGATCACCCTGCCTGCTGGCTGTTGTTTATTTTCTCTGCATGAAGTCATTTGGGCTGGGAGAGTTCCCCTTTAGAGCACTTTGCACAGTCAGTGCATGCTGCTTGCATGACATGTGTGCCATGCACAATATTTTTGATGATGACGCTAATTGGTGTTGAATGCAACTTATTTCTAATTCTCAAGAATTATGCATGTGTTATGAATATCTGAGGCTCTAAGGCCCTAAGTTGCATGTTAAATATTAAAAGAGACATGTTACACAATTGGGCAATCCAATAAGCTGATGCATTAACTGATTACTTTTGAACATGGTAGTCATGGAATTTAAGAGGAAGTGTTAGTAAAGGAGTTATTTTTTTTTTAAGTTTCTAGATTATATGTCATAGAAAACAATCTTACTTAGTACCTGAAAAATATTCCAAAGGAGCTTTCTCTGTGTCACACATTTCCCTTTGAAAAATCTTACCCATCAAGGTCTAACCTATAGCATGCAACCCTATGTTGCTATCCATGATGATGCCTCTGTGCTAAACTCCCAGCCTGCTTGCCAGCAGCTCTTTTCATTTGTCACCTCCCAGCAGAATCTCCTGAGATAAAAAAAAAATAATAATAATGTTCCATGTTTTGTCATGATCATTCAGCTTTTAGTTGCATGTAACAAACCTTCTGGATTCTTGCTCCTACTGCCTTTGTGTTATTTTATTTATTATTGATTTTCCATGTATATGCATTTATACATGTGTATATAACCTATGTTTGCACATATGTAGGTGCACATGGATTGAAATGAAAATGCAAGTGTGTTTGTGTATGTGTGTGTGTGTGTGGTGTGTGTGTGTGTATTCATGTGAAAGGCTAAAAGTGACACTTTTTTTAATTGTTCTCAACCATATTCATTGATGTAGAGTTCCTCAATTTAACCCAGTTTACAGACTAGGCTAGTGTAGCTATTAGAGTACAGGTTGTTCTTGAAGCCCTTTGTCCTTACTTTATAAGTGTTGGAGTTACAGGCAGCTGTTTGCCTTTTATATGAATTCTTAGGGTTGAAACTATGATTCTCATACTGGCATGGCAAGTATTCTTCCCGCTGAAATATATTCCAGCCATTTGTACTAGTCCCTTAGTACCAAATCATTCTTTTCGGCATCAATTTTTCAATTTGTTTTTGGTTTAATATTAATATTTTTTATGAATCAGTAATTTATATGATGTAATGGTTAATATCTGGGATACTATTCAAAACTCATAGTATGTATGCATCTTGTATATGTCCAGTTTTGCTGCTGTCTTTTTATACTTAAAGGTAGTACTTTTGTTTTCAGGTCTTAAATATATTTCTTGAAAATCTCAAATTTCACAGTGGCTCAGCAATATTCCTGTAATGAAAAAAGCTAAAATGGCCTCTCCTAAGAAAGCATGAACTCTTCATTCTAATGAACCTATGCAAAAATACTTAGCCTAGCCTTTGCCAACCTCCTAACATAGAAAACTTGCACCTAGTAAGCAATGGCTATGTTTTTGGTGATACACATGATCTTTTCCTGGGTTAGTGAAGTTCCTCTGATAAGCATATTTCCCTGTCATTGTTAAACACTGTGGTTTTATAAAGGCTTAGACTCCTAATCCCTGATGTTCTCAGACATGTCCTTTTACCTATGAAACCAACAATCAAACACCATTTTGGCAAATTAGTAGTTCTTGAGAATGTTGTGTTTATTTAAAACTCTGCTTGCAGACAGCTTGGGAAAACCCAGGAAACTATTTGTATTGCTTCATATAAAAAAAAAAAAAAAAGATATTTCCTAACCAGTGCCTGTGCTGATGAGACCATGTGGCTCTCAAAAAGTGACTTCTTTCCAAACAAAGTTGATATTCTCAATCTAGCCTTACTGTTCTTCCAACTTCCTTAGAATTGAAATGACTGACAGTACTGGATGGTTTTGTGTATCAGCTTGACACAAGTTAGAGACACCAGAGAGGAAGGAGACTCAGTTGAGAAAATGCCTCCATGAGATCCAGCTATAGCAATTTTTTTCCAATTAGTGATCAATGGGGGAGGGACGAGCTCATGGTGGGTGTTGCCATCTCTGGTCTGATGTCCTGAGTTCTATAAGAAAGCAGAAAAAGCAAGCTATGGGAAGAAATCAGTAAGAGTCAGCCCTCATGGTCTCTGTATCAGCTCTTGCTTCCAGTTTCCTGCCTTACTTGAATTCCTTTCTTGACTTCCTTTGGTGATGAATAGTGATGTCTAAGTATAAGGGAAATAAACCCTTTTCTCCCTCACTTGCTTTTTGTTCAAGGTTTTTCATTGTAGCAATAGAAACCCTAAGTAAAACAGTAACTCTCCAAGAAAGCATGTTTATTTTTTCATACATTCACATTCAATTTATGATAATTTGAATGAAAATGCACTCATAGCTCATGTTGCTGAATACTTGGTCTCAAGTTGATGGAACTCTTTGGAAAGGATTGGAAGTGGAGTTTTGATGAAGGAGATGTGTCACTGTGGTATGCTCTGAGGCTTCTAAAGCTCATGCTATTTCCAGTTAGGTCTACCTGCTTTGTGCTTGTGGGTCAAAATTTAAGCTATCAGTGAAAACTCCAGTGCTATGCCTGCTTGACTTCTATAATGTTCCCTAATATAATAGCCATGGACTCTTAACACTCTGGAACCATAAACTCAAATTAAATGCTTTCATTCAGAAGTTGCCTTTGTCAGAATGTTTTCTCGTGGCAATAGAAAAGTGACTAAGAGAAATTATTTTTAAAATCCTAGAAATGAAAAAGTAAATTAGTAGATGCAACAGCTTACTTTAAATCCCTTAAATGCTCAACAAAGCAAGCTTCCAATAGACTCAGTGAAGGTCTCATCTCTTGCTTAAGGCAGAAGCCCCTACAAACTTGCTAATGGTAAGTAGACAGGCATTCAAGGCCAAGCACAGCAAACCAACAGCAGATGAATTTTAGTCCCAAAATAGATGCTTGTGGTTCTCATATTATTTACTTCAAATTGCATATGCATCTTTGAAGGATTACTAAATAATGCATTTTGCAGATACTGGAAATGGGAAAACCTCATTAGATCATGGAGTTCTTTCTCTTTTCCCTTCTCTTTATGTGTCTAAATGACTTCTCTAGTTCTGTATGATTAGTGGGATTTGGTCATAATGAAACTGTCAACTGTTTGGAAGCACTTACTTAATCATGTTAGTAATGGACAGGTAGGATGTGCCATAACTAAGTCTATAATTGTCCTTGGAGATTAATTTCTATCCGCTGTGTTGGGAATAAATATGACTCCATGTTGTTTCAAAGAGTACTGTGCTATTAAGAAGACTTTTTAATCTATTTGAGTCTGTAAGACATTAATATCTGACCATTCTTGCTTATTTTAAATCATCATAAAGTTCCTTTCCCGTTCTTCCAAGAATCCATCTACTATTTACAAATAAATCAGCAAAAATGAATGAATTATATACAAAAGTTCCCTTTGACCAAACACACTTCATTCCCATGTGGCTAGATGCCTTCTTTTCTGGGCACATGAATATCAAGTGGGAACAATTTGTTTAAGCTTCCACGGCCCTTCCCAAAATAAGAGAGATCAATATCATCACATCTGCACCCAGACATGTATTAAAATCCTAGTCTACTATTTACTATTAATGATATATTTTAGAAATTTTGCCTACTCTCTTTTGGCTTTATATTTCATCTGTGAAGTTATGTTAGTAACAACTCCAGCCTGTATGTATCCTTGTAAAAATTAGGAGAATTAAAAGAGACAAAATACATTAAACAAGTGTTCAAAAAATAAGTGTAGTGGTTAATTTTTTGAATCAACTTGATTGGGCTACCAATTTGTGATCAAAAAATAATTTTGATTGTTTTTAGGGAAATTATTTGAACTGAAATTATTTGGGCTGAGTTATACATATTGACCTTCCTAAGGCTTGAGAGAATTCTTCTTGCTTGAGTGCCTTCAAGCTGGAACATTGGATTTTCAAGTCCTCTAGCCTGCCAAGCTTTCAATAAAACTATACCATCTGCTTTCCTGGTTCCTAGAGTGGAACTAAACCATCATCTCTCCTGGGTCTCCAGCTTAATGATTCACTATGCAAGCCTTAGACTCTCTCTCTGTTACAATCATAAACCAATTGCTTATAATGAATCATCAAACAGAAGGGCAGGCATGCATGCTTGGTGAAAAGAGAAGATCTCATATTTAATCCAGACCTACTAAATCAAAATTGGTTATACAAAATCCTCTAATTAGCTTCTGAGTCTATTATCATCATTTTTAGTTATAATATTATTGTTTTCTAGCCACAGCTACTCTAGAGGTTGTTTTGAGGTATCCCTCATGTAGATGTAGTTATAAAGAATCTTACTCTACTCTCTTTTCAAACATCTCTGCAGAACTTTAGCTTTTCTCAAAAACATTTCAAAACACACTTTATGAATGAGGGGTGCCTAATATATGTGGCTCTATGGCTTCTTAAGGTATCATCACAATAGTTGCTTTAGGTTGAATTTTGCCCCACCCCAAGAAAGACAGATGTTGGATTCTTAAGCCCTGACTGCAAAGAATGTGGGAAATAGGGTCTTCAAAGATGGCACGGACTTCAAGAGACATTTGTTCTGAGTTTGGATGGGCTATAATAGTGCAACTAGTACTAAGATTTTAAAAGTAGGAAATTTGACATAGGCATAAAAAAGACACATTGGAAAAAACACTGAATGAGGAGGGGTACAGATGCCAGAGTGATGTTTTACAAAGCTAGGAGTTCTGAGGACCACTGGCAAATGCCAGAAGCTGGAATCGATGTATGGCTACATCTCCAGGTGTTGGTCCTGCTGATGTTTGGATATCAGACTTTCAGCCATGAGAACTCTAAGAAAATTGACTTTGCTGCTTTAAACAACTCAGTGTTGTGGGACTTTGTAAGCACCACCCTAAGAATTTAATGCAGTCTTGTTTCTTTTGGCAATCTAACTGCTATAGAACTTGTCACTTCAAGCAAAGGGTGGCTCACTTATTCAAGGTATCAAAGCTTCAGCTCTCCTCTATTGGTAGTGAGAGCAAGTGAAAAGGATCAGAGAAATCCTTTCCTCTTTCCCTCTAATTTCCATAGAAGACTCTTACATTTTAGATGTTCTCCAGTTCTTTGCTTTTTAACTGTGTACAGTTTTCCATTTTTATCCCTCCTCTATTTTTTTTTCTTGGCTAATTTTTTGTGAGGCTTGGACAAATTACAGTTTCAGTGACACCACATTTCCTACATTCAAAACCATTCACCAGGGACGAAGAGGAGTCAGAAGTATTCTTGAGCCAGCGCTAAGAGAGGACCAGAGTAAAGCAGTTTCTTCTAGACAAGACAGGACTGATACATTCATGATGTCAGAGCAGTCATGGTCACCCGTACAAGATCAAGCCAGTCAATATTCTATTATGGAGTAGGAAAGAGTTCATGAGACTCCTCCTCTTACTGAGGAGCTACCTGTGAATAGGTGATAACTTTTGGGGAGCGAGATTAAGATTTCTTTAAAGGTGTGGCTCCTGTTAGGTCAAACACAGGTCTATGGATGGTTTCACACATGGGACTTAATGGACAGTGAAAATGTAAACCAGTGGGTTATTAATTTTTAAAAGACAGAAAGGGCACATGAACTTTTGGGTTTGAAGATGACAGATTGAGAGTAGTTAACAGGAGTAGAAAGGATGAATATGATCAAAATACATTGGATGAAATTCTCAAAGAATAAACATATTGGTGTAAAAAAACTGTAATAAAGCATCTTGTAGGGGGATTTTCCCTAATTATTTGATTGGCTAATAAAGACGACAAGAAGCCAATTGCTGGATGAAGATAAGGAGGTGGGTTTTCTGGATCTGAGAGAGGAAGAAGAGGACACGAGAGAAGCACAGCTCTTTTTCAGCTAGGCAGTAAAGAGAGAGCACGTGCAGAATGTAGGCTGGGAGATGTTAGACCTAGTGGTGACCTCTGCCACCAGAAGAATTGCAACACAGAATAGCTGATGAGTTTAGGACAATAGATTTCACATCTAGAGGTTGTGTCATCTGGTTGATTTTAAATATTAAGATTGTCTGGTGTTTTCCATTCTCGACAGTTTAGATGGATAAGTGAGAGGGGGCAGCCATGTGGTGGCCATTGGCAGAGCTCATTGCAGGAGTGGGAGAGTGTGGATAGATGATGGATCATGAATGGTAGTTCCTCAGGAGGAACACCTGCTGGGTGGCTTAGTAAAGCCAGCCAGAGGAAAGGGCAGCAGTCATGGTCTCAGCAAGAAACAGACAAAGACCAGAGAGGCTTGGCGAACCTAGCTGTGGGTGCTGGGTGAGACAACCATTGCTGGCACCTATCTGGAGCAAGTGTGGGTTTTATTTTAAAATTACACGCTGCCATATCTAGTCTAATGGACTGAGCAAGTTGCTTGATTCTCCTTCTTGGCAGTGAGCTCCCTAAGTAGATCCATTGTTTTCAGGCATCTGTAGGCTACTCCTAAGTCCTAAGTGGTTAAGAGATGGTTTTTACTAAAATAGCCATGAATCTTCTTTTCCCTTTTCTTACAATACATGCTTAGAATACTCTTGTCATATACTAATACATACCACCCAGAAAAACTTAAATGACAATCTCTCTCAAAGGCCAGGTTTAGATCCTCTGCACTTCACAAAATATGAGACAAAGTGAAGAAAGTTACATTGCAAATACATTTGAAAGGAAAAACAGAAACAAGTTGTAGACTGCATAAATCAGTGGGGCTGATAGCCACGTCTAGATTTAGAAAGTCATTGTTTTTTATCAATCTTGACAAAAAAAATCACCAGTTGAATGGATTAATATAGCTAATTATATCTTTAAAAATTAAAGAGATAAAGTACAGCTGGTAAAGTTTTACCTTGCACTCATGAGCCTGGGCTTGATCTCCAGCCCATTAAAAGCCCCTTTCACTTAAAGATATTGTTGTCTCCTTTAGATTAAAGATATTTCTTCATAGTAATATTTCAATGCTATAATTAGAGTTAAATAAACAACTAAAAGAATGCAGATACTTATTCAAAAGCTAAGTCATAGCATTGTTTTATATTTTTAAATTTGAGAGTTGCATTCAATACATTCCTGTGGAACTCTGTCAGTTTATTTCCTTTTGGTTTTAATTAAGGAACCCTACTGGAATTGTGGCCTAGTTTATAAGCTAGAAAAGTGGGCTTGTTTTCATTTGATTATATTTGATGCTAGTGATTTTTGTTATTAAATAAAAAAATTCAGTGATGTTATGGTGTCAGTCAAAATTTTTTTAAGAATGGAGGAAATGAAACCAAATATTTACTCAAAGTCATTTTGAATGTTGCAAAAGCATGTGTTTGTTGAGAAAGTTGAATTTCTCAAAGGGGGGAAAAATCCTCCAATTCCTGTTTTTGCTGCCTATCAATTTAGATTGAGGCCTTATGAAACTCCAAGTAAACAAAGTAAGTATTCAGAAAAACATTCTTGTATGTGTGGTGGTGAGCAGAGGCAAGAATGGAGAAGGATGCCTTTGGAATACATGTATTATTTCAGGAGACTTCTCAAGGGGCCACTAGGAATTCTCTTTGGATTTTCCTAGCATAAGACTATTTGTGGATAGGAGTCTGTCTGTCAGCTCATCTTATATCATCAAACCCAAGAAACAAAGAACCAGCATCAGTAGGAATCCAGCAATAGAAGGAAGATTTTTCAGTCAGTAATGGCCCTATGATGGTCCCAACTCAAACTTTATTTCTAAAGAGTTCTTTCTCCAGTGCTTATAACTCCAGATTCATCCTTACCAACATATATCTTCACAAAAGATGGACTGAACATTATATATTCTGCTTCTTCATGCTGAAGTACACAACAAATGTTCTTTTCCTGATCATTCCTATTGTTCTTCTACATGATTGCTTTTCTGTCTCTTTGTGCCACCAGTCCATTATAAAAAGCACTCTTACCTCATTGGCTGTCTCTTCTCCCTTTTAAAATGTCATTGTGTTAAGTTAATCCTTCAATTCTTAGATTCCAGAGCTTAGGACGCCTCCTAGAACTTACTCTCTTCTTTTATAAATGAGTATAATGAAGCCTAGGGAAATGAACGACCCAAGGTTACTTAATATGTAGTAACATTGTTACTTGTGCTGGTAGCAACCTGCCCGTCACATTCATGCATGTCATTATTATTATGCTGAGTTATAGTTGAGATCATTTTAATCAAAACAATGTAAAATAAAATACAAATAAATATGATGTTAATGTGATGAAACTAAATCATTTATTTTTTTTGACCAAATTTTGTGTGTCAACAGTTGCTCTAATTTATAGAAATTTAACTGTAATTAGAAAAATATTCTAACATTTCATAATTTTTCATTCAACTGGTGGAAAATAGATAGTAAATAGACATACAAGTAAATATATAACAAAACTGCCTTGGTGATGCTGAAATTTCAATGAAGGCAGGAAGAAAGGAAATCAATTTAGAGAGTCCTGTCCTCTCGTGTATGTAGCACAGTGAGGTCTGTGGTGAAAACAAAGCTTTGGAAATAAGAAAACAGAATACACTGGAACCAAAACAAAGGAGAAGATAAGGAAGGATTACCCAATATAATCTTTCAGATGATGTTTTTCCTGATATTAACAATGTAAAGTAATGGTGAGGAACTATATAACTAGTGGGGAGAGGAGCTTCTCTGACCACAATCTTTATTACCTTAGTTACCTTTGAGAATCAAGGACTCATGAGTTACTCGTTGACAGAGCAATTACTAGCTAGTCCAATCCTCACATGTCTTCATTGTAAAGAACTAAGCTCCTTATTTAGAAACAAAGTATGAAAGCTGCATGTAAGAGGAAAATATAACGTAGGCAGGGTTTATTGCCTCCAAGTCCTTTGCTCAAACATCTATGGTATTGAATATTCACAGCAAAAGTCACCAGTTTGGAAAAAAAAATTATAAGAAAGGACTGGAAATAACATTGGTACCAGAAATTTAGAAAACAAACAAACAGAAAGTATTAGCTTAACGCAGAGATTTTTGAAGAATTCTTTCAAAGGCGAAACTTATTTCTACAAGGACTTAGAGTTTGAGCAGCATGGGACTAACCCAACTGATGAAAATGCACATTACTATTGTCTGAACTCTTCTGAAGCCATGAGAAACACATGCACATGCATTCACGCACACACACACACACACACACGCACATGCACACGCACACGCACACACACACACACACACACACACACACTTGTCAGTCTGTAGCAGAAAAAGCCTCTTGTGTGGAATTGCTAACCTACTCTCTTACCAATCCATCATTTACAGATAGAAAAATGATGAAAAGTCAAAATGAACAAGACCGATTAAGCAAGAGCAACTTGGATGGTAATCACAAAATAAGGAGAAATGTGTCATGGAAGAGACAGTAAAAGTGTCTCAAGGAGGAAAGATTAGCCAAATATCTCGAATTTTCTTTTTAAGAGTAAGTCACTTGCAAGCAGAAATGAAAGGTGTAAAGACAGCTAGGTCTCCAAAATGTGTTCATATATAATGTTGACAAAACAGAGGTAAGTACCCAAGGTGTGCCCATAAAAATTGAAATCACAGCTAGTACTGTCAATCAAGTGGTATACCATTTCTCCCTATCTGGGTTTCCTTTCTTTCATAACTGATAAATTGCATTTCCTCAGCACCCAGAAATGTTTGAATAGATCTGTTACATGTCAGATTTCCTTCATGAACACTGAAAACACTAAACCTTGGTCATGAGGTGAATTAGACCTCAACAGCCTAAAATGTGTTCTGGTAAGAGATGTCAATACCCAGGGGCATCTTAAATCCTCTGTCTCAGAATAAATAATATATTGTATTTTGTACATATATACATATCTGTGTATATTCCTGTGCATCTATGTCTTTCCCTGAGTGTAAAGGGTTTATATATGCAACTTTATTCTCTTGGGATAAGATATTTTGTTAGAAACATGAATAAGTGAAAGATAAGAATTTTATAGTCCAGTTAGGCCTGCCCTTCAAACTCCCCATTCTCTCTCTATCTTGGTGCCCTCCTAACTCAATCCCCAGTCTTGCATCCTACTAGTTGCTATATTCCAGCCTCCAACTGAGGCATAACCTCTCTGCTCTTCCAGAGACCATGCAGACTGAGAGAAGCCC
>LR755168.1:198750-345435 GCA_902729485.2 Mus minutoides | reverse complement strand
ATTAATTCTACAGCAAAAGAAATGAATTACTCATAATTGTGAAGGATGGTTTTCTGAGGCTTAGACCCATCTTTGACCTTGGGTAAAAGTTACGAATTCTGACGCTGTAACAAAATACCCAACAGAAGCAGCATTAGGGGCAAGAAGTTAGTGGGGGTGGGGGGGAGGGGGCTCACGGTTTTGAAGGTGCGCGTATCCTGGCAGAGAAAGCATTCTTCACATTTTTTAAATTGTTTTATTTATTTACATTCTAAATGTTGCCCCTCTTCCCAGTCCCCCCTCCAAGAGTTCTTCACCCCATCCTCCCTCTCCTTTGCCTCTGAGAGGGTGCTCCCCCACTCACCCAACCCCACCTCACCCCACTCCCACATCCCCATTCCCTGGGGCATCAAGTCTCTACAAGTTTAGGCCCATCCTCTCCCACTGAGACCAGACGAGGCAGTCCTCTACTACATATGTGCCAGGAGCCACAGACCAGCCCATGTACACTCTTCAGTTGGTGGCTTAGTCTCTGGGAGCTCCCAGGGGACCAGGTTAGTAGACACCGTTGGTCTTCCTATGGGGTTGCCATCTGCTTCAGCTCCTTCGATCTCTCTTCTACCTCTTCCACAGGGGTCCCAACCTCAGTCCAATGATTGGCTGTTAAGTATCTGCATCAGTTTCAGTTAGTTGCTAGCAGAGCCTCTCAGATGACAGCCATGCTAGGCTCCTGTCTGCAAGCAAAACGTGGCATCAGTAATAACGTCAGGGACTTCTTTACATCTTAACAGATAATAGCAGCCAATAGTTGTGATAGACAACTAGCAAGGAAATAACATTACAGCAACAAACTTTCTAGCTATCTACCTGAGTCACAGAAATGCAGCAATTGTGTCCTTTTAAGCCCAGCTAGCCATCACTTCCATGGGCATAAAGAACAAAACTGTCCCTAAGAGTTAACTAAAGCCTAAGTCACTTTCACTGACCCTATCAGTAAAAGGACAGAGTGTCAATGAAAATAAGGTCCTACTCATCTGTTTAGTCACTAACAGGTTAAAAGTAGAACCTTTACTGCAGTATACATGTGTTTTTAAATCACCCATGCTTTAGTTTCCTCTTCACAACTCTCTTTTCTGTGTATAAGTAATGACGTGTTTCGGCTTCACTAGGAACACAGTAGTAGTTCTGGGAGGCTTAAACAACATAATGTCAAATGTCAAAGCCAATCACTGTCTGATGACCTAAGACCTAATTTAACGTGCTGGTTTGGGAAATACATGTAACATGTTCTACTTTTGCCAAAGAGGATTAAGTAATATGTACTAACTCTCCTTCTGAGGACAACTAAAAGGATCTGAACAAAATGACAAGGAATTTTTTTGGTTTTTCTTGTTTTTGTTTTTGTTTTTTGAGACAGGTTTCTGTGTATATCCCCAGCTATCCTGGAACTCACTCTGTAGACCAGGCTGGCCTCAAACTCAGAAATCCACCTGCCTCTCCCTCCCAAGTGCTGGGATTAAAGGGTGTGCCACCACTGCCTGGCAATGTTTTTAAAATTAAAAAGTTAATAGTTGACTGAGGAATTGCTTGGCCAAGGTTTGGGAGACTCCAGGCTTGGTGACATACAGTAGTAGCTGGAGCACTGAGGAGGTAAAGGAGGGCAAGCCTGGGTATGACACCACTGTAGTGAGAATTCTGAAATTGTAGTTTCTTTAAACACACACACACACACACACACACACACACACACACACACAGAAGTATTATAAGAATGTGTTTTCACTTTAATCCCAGGTGTAGGATATGGGGCTGCTTCGGACTGTCCACAGCAGTTGACTATGATTTGCCTCATGCTCTAGCAGAGACGTGGTTTTGCCAGCTGCAGATAGTTTCTGCAATTGTGTGACCTTTGGAATTCTGGGAACTTTTCAGAGGGTAAATAAATGCTAGGACCCTAGAAGATGCAGGGTTGGTGGTTGGTGGACATTCAGAGGAATTGGTTTCAGTTTGTTTGTAGTTAATAGTGCAAAGAAAAAACAAGAAGAAATTAGATTCAGGGATCTCTCTCCCCTCTAACCTCCTTTCTCTCCTGTCTAGTAATAGGAGTGAAACGGGGGGGGCAGTGTGGGGAGATAAAAGGGTGGGAAAAAGAAGGACCCACAAAGTAGCAAAGACCAGCTATAAGCAAAGAAGAAACAGAAATTAGATTCGCAGAGATGTCTCTCTCTCTCTCTCTCTCTCTCTCTCTCTCTCTATTCTTCTTTCTCTCCTTTCTAGTTATAGGGTGTGAAACAAGGAGGGAGGATAAATGGTAGTAAAAAGAAAAACCCACAAAATAGCAAACATTGGTTATACTCCACCTCTAAACAAAAGAATCAGTTTATCTGGAATAGTGGCACACACGTTTTCCCAGCATTGAGAGTTAAAGGTGGGAATATTGTGAGCCAGAGGCTAGCATAAAGGTTATATAGAAGGACCCTGTCTCAAAATAGTATGAAGGAGCAAGATAGCCCCAAGGATAGGGCCCTTTGACACCAAGTCTTTTTCCTAAATTGAATTCCCTGTATCCACATGATAGAAGAGAACTAGTTTCCAAAAGTTGTCTTCTAACTTCTACATGCATGCAGTGGCACACAAACACACATACGCACACTCACAAACACACACATACAACCACCACCACCACTAAATAAATTATAAAAAAGCTGGAGCACTGAGGAGGTAAAGGAGGGCAAGCCTGGGCTAGATAGTGTGACACTACTGTAGTGAGAATTCTGAAATCGTAGTTTCAAAAAAAAAATAAAACCACAAAAATATTATAAGAATATGTTTTCATTTTAATGCCAGGTGTAAGATATGGGGTTGCTTCAGACTGTCCACAGCAGTTGACTATGATTTGCCTCATGCTCTAGCAGAGGCGTGGTTTTGCCAGTTGCAGATAGTTTCTGCAATTGTGTGACCTTTGGAATTCTGGGAACTTTTCAGAGGGTAAATAAATGCTAGGACCCCAGAGGCTGGATTAAAAAGCTTTAAGAGACCAAGAGAACCCAGAGCTTACCTGTTAGGTACAGACTGTCAAGTAAACTTTTGAAGCAGTGCTATGTCAGTGTCACTAAGCCACAGAGTCAAACCTTGGAATCCTATATTGCAGGGATACCATGGTGTGTCCACTGTATCCTATTATTTCAATATTACTGCAGATGTCATATAAAAACACAAGATGCAAGAAACACCAAATGTATTATACCAAGTCAGAGTGTTAATAAAAGTAAATTACATAGTCCTTGAAGTCGCATAACAAATAACCTATATCCTAATTTATTATCCTAAATCCATAAACATGCTAACTAAATGTATACTTCTGCTGTTTCTTATAAGCCAGAATTAGAAATATAAAGTTTAAAAAAAACACCAGGGTCTCATACTGCCTCCCATGTCTGCCTGTATGTCCCAGTTGAAATGAAACAACGGATCCAGTTTAGCTGGGGTTACATGCTTGTGCCATCACACTTGACTTGGAAAGTATTTGGAGACTACAGAACACAATTCTGAAAACAAAACACAAAAAAATTAATGATTAATTAGTGCCCCAATAGGCAATCAATACTTTCATCTCTGGTGGTCTTACTGTGAAAATTGAGACCAGTGCATTCCATTTATCACTATTACAGTTTCCATTGGTCACTGGGAGAGCTAGATGGATATAAAAGGTTACAAATTACCACTGGAGTCGTTTCTCTTTTAGTAACCAAACTTGTATGAATTACTTACCTCACTGTGTGACAAAAGCTAAAGGAGGGGCTTGTTTGACTGACATTTCTAGGATCCCGTCTATCAGAGTGAGGGGAGTCTACCTCAGGAGATTTAGGCAGCTGGACCTGCATTCGTCACGAAGCAGATAAATACCTGTGTTCAGCTTGCTTTCTGCTTTTATTCAGTCTGGGACTCCAGACCAAGGAGTGGCACTGCCCACTCAACAAACCTAATTTAATAATCTGAGAGATTTATATCCACAGTGATTCTAAAGCCCATAAAATTGACTATCCACATTAACCACCACAGAAACAAAAAGTTAAGGCTAGATATTTAAGATTATCTTTATTTTGTGTAAGTGAATGCTATGGTGTTGGGGTAACACAAAGGTCAGAACGGGGCATCAGATCTCTTGGAGCTGTTGTTATGGGTGACTATGAGCCACCTGACATGGGTTCTGGGTAGTGAACTTGCTTGCTCTAGCTACATTCTGAATGACCTCCCTGGCCAAGGGATTGCTGCAGGGATAAGGAGGTAATCCACTTAAGAGACACTCAGAAGGATTTTTCCAGGGTGTCTAGAAGAGAAAAACTGAACAGCTATTCTGCAACTTTGAGAAGACTGAGATACAGTCAAATGGTTTCTAGAGAAGATATACCTTTCTATATCAAGAGTACTATGGTAGTGTAATACCTCCACTTGTGTCGAGAGTCAAGGGCACAGACTACAAGGCATAGAGAATTCGTCCTAAGAAGCTCTGGACATGCTAAGAAGCTCTGGACATGCTTTGGGACTTGGTTTTCTACCTGCAAATCATAAGAAAACCTACTTATTAGCTGTGGTGGTTTAAGTATGGCCCCCTATAGACTCATGTGTTTGAATGTTGGGCCATAGGGAGTGGCACTATTAGAAGCTGTGGCCTTGGTGGAATAGGTATGATGGTGTGTCACTGCGGGGGCTTTGAGGTCCCCTATGCTCAAGCTGCTCGCAGTGTGGCACCCAGTCTCACTTTGTTGCCTTTGGATCAAGATGTACAACTCTTAGCTCCTCCAGTACCATGTCTGCCTGGACATTGTCGTGTTTCCTGTCATGATAATAGACTAAGCCTCTGAAACTGTAAGCCAGCCCCAGTTAAATGTATTCCTTTAAAAGACTTATCATGGTCATGGTGTCTGTTCACAGCAATCAAACCCTAACTAAGACATTAGCATTGAGATTTAAATAAATGAATACATTTAAAACATCCAGACCACAGTCTGGCACAGGGAGGTGTTACATAAACATGACTAGTTTGGTGATAATTGAATCAATAAATATGCATAGAATATGCATTCATTCATCCATTCAAGAAATAGTTACTGAGTGCCCTTGATATGGGAATCTTTATAGAATAAGTGCTCTCATCCCAATGAGAGTAAAAGAGAGGAGATGTCACCAGTGGACAGAAACAGGGATAATTCCTGAAAGGGGACGATACTGAGTCTAGTTTGTGTTCTCATTTCATACTCTAAAACCACAAGGGAAGGTTAAAAAGCAAGCAATGTTTTACAGAAGTAAACGTGGCAGCGAGCATGTCGTTAGGACAAATGAGAGTTGTTTCAGCTAATTCTCCAGGCCATTCTGTTCCAGGAAGCAAGAGAAGTCATGGTTGGCAAATCGGCAGTATAAGCAGTGCTTTAAGTAAATCACCAAGTAAATCAATAAGTCAGTATCTAGAAATTAGTCTTCTTGCCTTATTCTGTTTCACCTTTTCTGTGTTAGTCCAACAAGGTTTTTATATTACCCCAAGCATGTCTAGCAGCAATGTACTAAGTGGGAAACACATAAGTAATTTAAATTTCTCTAATAAACATATCAAGATGTAAAAGGATACAATTATTTTTTAATAAAGTATTTTGGTTATTTATTTTTCTGGTTTTCAGGTAGTCTCACATTGCTCTTTCGGATGGCCAGAGTTCAATTCCAAGAACCCATGTAGCAGCTTACAAACAATTGTAACTCTAGTTCCAGGGGACCCAATGCTCTTTCTGGCCTCCATGGATATCAACTATGCAAGCAATACACAGACATATATACAGACCAAACACACACACACACACACACACACACACACACACACACACACGTACACAAATAATTTAAGCTTAATCAATTCTTCAAAGCCAGGCATATTCCCAACAAATGTAAGTGAGAAGTTGTGAAAGGCTTTGCAAGTTGAGGAAAAACTTAGGAGAACTGAACCCAAGAAAAGCAGTGTTTTGAACGCCAAGCCATCTCTCCAGCCCTGGATTAAAGTTTTAACAGGTAGGGAATGTTCTCCTCAGGAGAAACTGTGCACATAAGCAAGAACTCAGGAAAACGAAGGGTCTATTGAGGAACTAGAAACCAGAGAGAATAATCTAAGTGGTATCAAAGAAACCTCCCACAGCCAACCAGGGCGTTATGTGGTAGGTGGTGGCTGGAAAGGCTAACGAGCAGGAGATTGGTGAGGCTGTATTGAACTGGCAGCCCAAAGTAACACTGGCTGAAGCGCTGGGAGGCTACGGATAGCTTGTTGGGAAATCACCGCATTCAGGTTCAGGAATAAAATCTAAAGAGGGATGAAGAGGAAGTAGCTGGTCTGAGATCCGGGGTTTGCTCCCTTCCTTGTGTGGCTACTGGTGCTGTTTGTTTGTTGAGATAAGGTCTTACTGTGTAAAACTGGCCTCAACTCACAGGACTGCAGCCCAAGCCTTCCAAAATGCTCGACTCACAAGTGTGCACCACCACACCTTGTACAGGGGTAACAAGCGGATGAGGTTCCTGATCCCCTAGCAGTTTATTAAGGAAGAGTGACAACACTAAATAATCAGGTTAATAATTCCCTATTGTGATAAAGACTATGAATAAACTGACCAGAGATGAGGAATCAAGGAGAGATACTCTAAAATGATGACACTCAGGCTAACAGCTAAAGGGTTAAGGATGGGGAACTGTCAATGAGTCAGTTCGAGTGTTACAGGAAGAAAAGCTCTGTGCATGTTCGGAGAAATGAAGATTTAGGGCGCTCACAAAGCTGTAAAAAAAAAAAATTATTGCCAGAGTGTGGTTTGGGTGGGAATGTGCAGCAGGAAGCTAAAGGAGCCATCAAGTGAACAGGTCAGGGTATATCAGTGGATACTGAAAAAGGCCTAGTGTGTAAGAGCAATAGATCACTACATTTTAGTGTCTAGAAGGTTTTAAGCAAAACAAAGATTTAAAAAAATCATTCTTGTTGCAGTTTAGAAAACTGCTTAAATCTAACAAAAGTATAACCAGGGATTTTAGTCAAAAGGAAATGAGAGCACAGAAAGTGAGAGACATCGTCATGATTTAGCTCAGGACTAGAAAGGCCCTTGAGAAAAATCATGGACCCAGGTTTGGGGGAGAGCTGGATGGGTAAAGTGACTGCTACACAGACATGAGGGCCTGAATTTCAGATTCTCCAGCTGTCACTTAAAAACCAGCAGTGGTTGTACACAACTCAGACCTAGTCCTGGAGGATGAGACAGGCAGATGGCCAGAGCTCCCTAGTCAGTCCAGCCAATCGGCCAGTTCCATGTTCAGTGAGGACAGTATCTCAAAAGATAAGGTGGACCCACGGAGCTGAAGAGGTCTCCAACCCTATAGGTGGAAGAACAATATGAACTAACTAGTACCCCCAGAACTCATGTCTCTAGCTGCATATATAGCAGAAGATGGCCTAGTTGGCCATCATTGGGGAAGAGAGGGCCCTTGGTCATGTAAACTTTATATGGCCCAGCACAGGGGAACACCAGGGCCAAGATGTGGGAGTGGGTGGGTAGGGAAGCAGGGTGGGGGATGGGGGAGGGTTTAGGGGACTTTCAGGATAACATTTGAAATGTAAATGAAGAAAATATCTAATAAAAATTGGGAAAAAAAAAGATAAGGTGGAAAACACCCGACTCTCCCTTACTGTACTGACTGCACACACTCATTCCTCCCTTCCCCTCTCCTCCCTCCCCACCTCCACCATGAAGGAAACACAACAGGGGCAGCAAGGAATTTTCTTCAAATTTACTGAATGCCCAAGACCTGCCTTCTAATGCACATGTCACTTCTACAATGCTGACAAGCAGAGGAAATTGTCATTCTGAAGTTCATTTTATTTTTCCTAGTTGCGTCTCTAGAGCTATTAAAAAATGCCACTTCTTAGCTGGGTGTTGGTTACGCCTTTAGTCCCAGCACTTGGGAGGCAGAGGCAGGTGGGGATCTGAGTTCAAGACCAGCCTGGTCTACAGAGTGAGTTCCAGGACAGCCAGGGTTACACAGAGAAACAGTCTCGAAAACAAAAAATCCCATTTCTTGAACTCATATACATCACATGTCTATCTATGCCTTATGAGTATAGTATACGCCTGGTCTACAAAGTGAGTTCCAGGGCAGCCTGCGATGCACAGATCCCATCTCAAAAACAAAAACAAAAGACAAAAACCAAAACCAGCTGGGTGTGGTGAGGCATGTCTTTCATCCCTGTGCTAGGGAGGCAGGGGCAGAGGCAGGCAGATCTTTGCATCTAGGGCCAGCCTCGTCTACAATGTGAGCTCCGAGCCAGGAATACAGGGTGAGCCGTTTCAAAAGAGCAAAACAAACAAACTGAGAGCAGAAATACTGGCTTAAAGGGAATACGGTCCAAAGGGACTTATCAGTGAGTTCACCAAAATCTGAGGATGAAAGCTCTTCATGTCCCAGACACCGCCTCAGAGCCTGTCCCTGCAACTCCAGACGACAGCAACACGTCTGGAAAGTTGAGGAATGTACCGCCCTCAAAACCCTTCGAACCACCTCAGACCCGACCCCTGCGCGTGTCTGCCAACTAGCAAGCGACTTCTGGTCAGCAGCGCTGTGGCCTCAAAGACTCTTCGGTCAAACCGGAACCAAGTGAGAGGAAGAAAAAAAAAAAAAAGATCCCTCCTCAAACAATGTTACTCCTAAACGTCATATCCGGTCTCCTGACTCACAGCGTCCACGCCAGCGGAAGTTACTTGTGTGACTGGGCGGAACCTCCAGTCAGGAATTGTCTCCCAGCAGCCAATGGGCTCGACCCACCTCTAGCCTGACTTGGGTCTAGCGGTGGCCTGTGACGTACAGGGCGGGGCGGGAGGCTAGGCACGGAGACAACAGAGGGGGGTCCGGTCTTCTCTGTCGCTAGGAAGCAGGCAACCGGAGGAAAGATGGTTTACATCTCGAATGGTGAGTGAGAACCTTACCCTGGGCCGCTTCTGTCCTGGCTCGCCGGGTCCGGAGCTTGGGGCGGCCTCCCCCCGACACCAGTGGCAGGAAGGAGCCGAGGCGCAGCCCAGAAGGTCCCTCGGGTGCCGCTGGGGAACCCTGAAGTCGCCTGGCACAGCCAGTTTTCCGATTGTGGGTTTGCGATAGTGATCCCGGGCGCGGGGGTCCTTACCCGGGAATGACAGAGACGCTAACCCCGTCCTGGATACAACGCGCATTTGTTTGGGCCGCTAGAGCAGCGTTCTTAGCCTAGCATCTCTTTCATCCTTGTAACTGTTCTATTCAGATCGTGTATTTCTATCCCTGTTTTTCGGATGCTGACTGAGACGCGGGTAGGTTGACTACCTTGCTCAAGACCACAAATGCAGTATGAAATTTAGGTTAAATTGAACTCAGATTGGCTCCAGTATTACCTACCATGCTGCCTCTGTAATTCGTACAATAATGATGGCGATGATGGTGATGCAGATCTAGCAAGAATATGAAAAGAATAAATAAAATTTGGAGACAGGGTCTCACTTTGTAGTTTTGTCTGCCCTGTAACTCACTGTGTACGTTAAGGTGGCCACTAACTCTCAAAGATCCTCCTGCCTCTGACTTCGGAGTACTAGGATTAAATTAAAGGCAAACTACACACCAGGCAATACAAAAGTTGTGACTGATTGTTCTCCCCTAAGAGTGGAGCTAGTCCTAAGACCAAGACTTTACCCAGTTTGAAAGAACTTGGGAAGCAAGTCTCCAGTTACTGGAAAAGAAAAGAATACCGCCCAAGAAGGTCGTATCAGTGCCAGAACCATCTGTCCACCTGTGTGACTTAGGTCTGTCTTGGGGCCCTGGAAATAGGTGTGGTTGTATCAGATTCATCTGTGTATCTCCAGAGAGTAGGGTGATTAGGAGTCTTAGGGCTGAGCGCACTGTGATGGGCACTGAGGGAAGCATCAGCATTCCGTCTTCAGTTTTGAGCGCTCGCAGATTCTGTTATTTGCGATTTAGGTCACTAGCTCATACAACTATGCACTCAAAAGTGATCAATGTTCTGCTGCTTCCATCTTGCCACTAAAATGTCTTGTGTGCATTTTACCAGTGAGAAGGAGATGGCGGAGAGATGCCTAGAATGAGTTCGCTTCCGAGAATTACATACTGAAAGTCGGCATCTAACGAAGGAGTGAGCTCTAGATCCCAGAGTTTGACTTCACTCCCAGTGGACTTCTGATGTTGACTGGCTTGGAGTTGTCAACAAGTCAAAAGCTGAGCCCATTGGTTGTTGCTCTGCTGACTAAAGGCAGCGTTGTGTTGTGGACTTGGGGCACTTACTCTGTTTCTTTCTTTAATTCTGTAGGTCAGGTGTTGGACAGCCGGAATCAGTCCCCATGGAGAGTGTCTTTCCTAACAGACTTCTTCTGGGGAATAGCAGAATTCGTGGTGTTCTTGTAAGTATAAAAGCATTTCTTTAATTGAGACCAAGTGTTGCTATTTAGTCTCATAGCTGGTTAAGTGTTAGAGAGTCTAAGCTGGTCTGGAAGTCATTGTAGTCACCCTGCCTTAGCCTCCTAAGTGTTGGAATTACAAGAATGTGCCACCATTCCTAGTTCTGAACTCTTAATGAAGGGTTAGTCAGTAATAGAAAGAAAAAAAAAAGTTGACTTCTCAGTCATTTCAAGCAGTTCTGTATTAGATGAGGGGTGGTGTTGAACTGCGTTACCTAAATTGCCAGTCAGTTACTACCAGATGTTACTTATCCTGAATTGAAGAAATATTTGAATGTCTCATGTTTGGAAAGTCATGAGTAGATGGGGAAGGGTACTCCCTCCTTTTATTGAGTGTTGGGCTGGCTAGTTTTATGTCAACTTGATACAAGTTAGAATTACTGAAAATAGGAACCTCAGTTGAGAAAATGCCTCCATAAGATCAGGCTAGAGGCAAGCCTGTAGGACATTTTCACTTAGTGATTGATGTGGGAGGGCCCAGCCCATTGTGGATGGGGACACCCCTGGGTTCTGTAAGAAAACAAGCTGTGGGGAGAAAGCCAGTAAGCAGCACCTCTTCAGCATCAGCTCCTGCCTCCAGGTTCCTGCCCTAATTAAGTTCTTGTCCTCACTTCCTTCAATGATGGACTATGATTGTAGAACTTTAAGTCAAGTACACCCTTTCCTCTCCAGCTTGCTTTGGGTCATGATGTTTCATCACAGCAATAGTAACCCTAACTAAGACAAGTATATTAGTAATATCAGTTTTCATATTCAGTTAATTTAGTATATTCAGTATAATACCAGTCTTCATATTACAAGGGATAGTGGATGAGTGCCATTGTGGAAAGTGGACACTAGAGGAAGTTACCCAAAGAGGGATAAGACCCTGACTTCAAAGTTACCAGGGCAAAATTTAATTACCTTTACAAATTTTACCTATACTGTTTAATGTTTTGCCTTAGTTTACCCCTCCATCTAAGAAGTTAGAAAACTGGACTAAGAATGGTGGCATACTCTGTTAGTCCCAGTGTTCAGAATTCAGTCAGGTGGGATTCAAGGCCAGCCGGGCGTCACACATAGTAAAATCTTGTCTTTAGGAAGAAAAAAGGCAATTGCATTTTCTGACATTCTGAGTAGTTCTGTGCCTCTGACTATAATACCCTTATCTATTCCCTCCGCGAGGTGATGTCAGGTAGGCTATAGGCAGAGGAATTGCAGGCATGGTGAATGTAAGACAATGTTAAAAACAGAATAAGTTAGTGCGGTTGGGGTGATGACTGTACGATACTGTAAAAATAGGTTATGCTGACACCTAAGAGGAAGAATGACACTGACGAGGACTCTGGTCTCGTGCTGTCTACTAGGTGTCACTAGCAGAGGAGAAATGCTGGGGCGAGTGGCTTGGCATAGAATGTGGCACGCCTTGTTTTAGACTCATGCATATGCTAAGTTTGTCCAGCTGGCATCAGGAAGTGGAGGCTTAAGCTAATAAGTGGGGTTAGTCACCATCTTGCAGAGATTTGAGAACCATGGCAATATGCTTGACAGTGGTGTCAGAAGTGAGACTATCTTGTTTTCTGCCCCTTTGTTTCAGTTTCAAAACTCTGCTTCAGCAAGATGTGAAGAAAAGAAGAGGCTACGGGAGCTCCTCTGATTCCAGATACGATGATGGAAGAGGGTAGGGAGAGCCTTTCCTACTGATGTTTCTCCTTTGTCTTCATCTTGTTTTAGATAGAGTTAAACCTGTAGAAATGAAAATCTCATTTCACAAAATTAACAAGTTGCTATAAACTAAAAGGCAAGTTGCTTCTTCTGATAAAGTCAAACTAGCAGAACTATAAAGTTTTTAAATTTAAATTTTAAAATTTACCACAGGAAAGCTAAACTATAGGCTGAAAACTAATGGGCAACATTCAAATCCAGAGACGTCACAGCACAGTCTGGACTCAGCCGCCAGCGACCAGTTGAGATGAGAAGCGGCACCAGCCCTGCGCTTGGCTTGGGTTTCCTTAGGAGGAGGAGCTAGGGCCCACACACTGAGGGTTTGCAGTTTTGATTCCTGACTAGAGTTTGCTTCTCTGCTGTTGTGATCCAGCACTGATCACAAGCGACTTGGGCAAGGAAAGTCTTGTTACAGTCCGTCACCTAGGGGAGTCAAAGCAGGTCCTGAAGCAGAGACCACGGAGGATGACTGTTTTTATCTGGCTTGCTCAGCTACCTTTGTTACACAGCCTGGGCTGGCACCATCCTCAGTGGGCTGTCAGCAGCTAGCAGTCAAAGTGCACCACACACACACACACATGTGCCCTGTGATGTGCCCTGTCGGCCGCTCTAATGATGGAGGCAGTTGCTCAGTTGAGGTCCCATCTGACCAACTTTTAGACAGATGGCTAACTGAGGTACTCATTAAAATATCAAAGCAGATGCTGGCCACCAGGTTCTCCCTGCAGCCTTCAGTCCCATACTTATTACAGGGTATGGCTAGCATACCTCCCGTCTCTTTTTTTTTTTTTTTCCCCTCGAGACAGGGTTTCTCTGTATAGCTCTGGCTGTCCTGGAACTCACTCTGTAGACCAGGCTGGCCTCGAACTCAGAAATCCGCCTGCCTCTGCCTCCCGAGTGCTGGGATTAAAGGCGTGCACCACCACAGCCAGCAGACTTCCCGTCTCTAAGTGCCATATAACCCAGCCATGTTGGCTACTTGGCCTCTTTGCTCTACCCTTTACTCTCGTGGTTCAGGCTGCCCCTCTTGGTCAGGGACTTCTCTCTCCACCCTGCTGTCCTCACAGCCATGACCCAGCTCAGTCTGGCCACATTCACTGTGGACTCTCCCATGTGTTTAAAACTTCTCCATGTGCTTCCTTTTTTTTTTTTCCATTTGCTAACCTGCACAGTAGTTGCTATTTTCCCATGTGCTAACCTGCATGGTAGTTGCTATTTTCCCATGTGCTAACCTGCATGGTAGTTGCTATTTTTCCCATGTGCTAACATGCATGGTAGTTGCTATTTTCCCATGTGCTAACCTGCATGGTAGTTGCTATTTTCCCATGTGCTAACCTGCACAGTAGTTGCTATTTTCCCATGTGCTAACCTGCATGGTAGTTGCTATTTTTCCCATGTGCTAACCTGCACGGTAGTTGCTATTTCCCATGTGCTAACCTGCACGGTAGTTGCTATTTCCCATGTGCTAACCTGCATGGTAGTTGCTATTTTCCCATGTGCTAACCTGCACGGTAGTTGCTATTTTAAGACTCTTAGGGCTGTGTGCCTTGTTTTGTTTTTTGAGATAGGGTTGACTTTGTAGTACTGTTGGCTAGGTCTGGCTACATATCCTAGGCTGACCTTAAACTTGTGATAATCTTTCTTCCTTGGCCTCCCTAGGGCTGAGATAACCATTATAGGCTACCATGCTCATTTTCCTGTGTTTATTGAAAAAGGTATAGTTGAATGTTTAATAAAAGGAACCAGTTGGCCAGGAATGGTGGTGTATACCTTTAAAACCAGCTCTTAGGATATAGAGGTAGACAGAATCTGAGCCTTGGCCTGGTCTATATAGAAAATTCAGGCTAGGCAACACTACGTAGCAAGACACTCTCAAAAAGGAGAGACCCAATTGAAGCTGGGTTTACTAAACAGTAGATGCTAACTTCCTCTTTTATTAGGCCACCAGGAAACCCTCCACGAAGAATGGGTAGGATCAGTCACCTTCGTGGCCCCAGCCCTCCTCCAATGGCTGGTGGATGAGGAAGGTAAGTTAAAATCTGAAATGATTTTGCCTCCTTAAGAATATTTTGTTTAGAAAAACATTAGTCATCTTTTGGTGAGGGGTTTTTTGAGACTGGATTTTTCTGTTTATCCCTAAACCAGGTTGGCCTAAACTTAAGATTGGCCTACCTATGTCTCCTGAGTACTGGGATTAAAAGTGCCCCCCACCGACTGACTTGTTTTATATGTATGAGTGTTTTGCTTACATGAACGTAAGTGTACTGTATATGTTGGAGGGGTGGGGGCAGAGAGGAGACCAGAAGAGGGCACTGGATCTGCAAGTGGCATTTTAAGGTTTTATTTTGACTTAGGTGTGTGTGTGTGTGTGTGTGTGTGTGTGTGTGTGTGTGTGTGTCTGCTTGTAGGTATGAGTGCCCATGCAGGTCAGAACAAGTCAGATCCTCCAGGAACTCTAGTTGCCAGCAGTTGTGAGCCACCTAAGATGGGTGCTTAGAATCCAACTCTTGTCCTCTGCAAGAGTAGAAAGTGCTCTCAGCTGCTGAGCCATCTTTTTAGAAGTTGCATATTTTATTATTTAGAGAGATATATCTTAATTCTTGGAAGTTTATTGACTTTATTATTAAAATATCAGTTAAGAAAAGATTTGTTTTACCTCCTTGGACCTCCTTGGCTTCATGGCCAGCTCTTTTCACTGTTTCTACCCCTCAAGAATTTCATGCTGATAAAATATACACATGCCAGAGAGGGAGGGAGAGAGGGAGATCCAGTTTAATAAGCAGGAGCTAATTCTGTTAACCTCTTTTAGGTAAATGTCTGCTCTGAGAAGCAGACAACTAGACATACACACTTGTAGAAGGAAGCCATCAAGAGGTGAAGAGCGGCTCATGCAGAAGATGGTGTATGTCCAAACAAGGATTGCTCTGTGTCCTCACAGATGAATGAGGTCATGCTGGGAATTCCCTCTGCAGGATCTGGCCTGACTGATATGCAGTTCTATAAATGTACATGTTTGTCTCCTTAATCTTTTTTGTATAGTTTACTAAAGTATTAATATAGTTTTAAGAAGTAAATATTTCTAGGTTGCAAAACTTGATTTTTCATCTTTATATGATCATAACCAAAATCTTTGATCTGAAAGAAATAAAGGCCATGTATTTAGTCCTGGATTTTTGTTTGGTTGGTTTTGTTTGATTGGTTTTGGTTTTGTCCGGCTTTTCCAAGCCATCACCTGCTTCTCCAGTGTATATAGTCCTGTTAATATTGCCTTTTCTCAGCTTTTGAAATACTGCTCACTGTTACTTTGCTCTCATTTATAAATAAACCAAAACATAATTATTTCAGTAGTATATGTAAATTTGCTTTTGAATTTTTAATCTTTAATATACTTACTTTGTAAATGCATGTTGTCTGATTTACTACTAGGTCACATCGTCAGGATATTTATAAGGCCACAGTCATCAAAAAATGAGCTTGAAATGACTGACTGTATGCTTGCAATCTTGGAACCCATGGACTGCACCACTATCTTGACAGCCAGTTTTGAGATTTGTAGTAGGCTTCTTTATTGCTGTGACAAAGACTATGACCAAAGGGAACTTGGGAAGGAAAGGGGTTTTGTTTTTGTTGTTGCTGTCTTATAGCTCACAGCCCATCGTGGAGGGGAGTTAGGGCAGAGACCATGGGGAACACTGCTTACTGGCTTGTTCTCAGAGCTTGTTCAACTTGTTATGTTGTACAATCAATCCAAGACCACCTTCAGGGTGGCACTACCCACAGTGGCCCTCACACAACAATCCATCAAGAAAATGCCCTACAGTCTTCTCTATAGGCTGTGTGTTAAAGGCATTTTCTCAACTGAGGTTCCTCTTCCCAGGTGATTCTAAGTTAAGTTCTCAAAAACTAACAAAAGCAAACTCTAGCCCAGGCTGGCCTTGAGCTAGAGCTTGAGCACTTCCTGTCTGCCTCTGGGGTATTGTGCTTTTTTTTTTTTTTTGGTTTTTCGAGACAGGGTTTCTCTGTATAGCCCTGGCTGTCCTGGAACTCACTTGGTAGACCAGGCTGGCCTCGAACTCAGAAATCCGCCTGCCTCTGCCTCCCGAGTGCTGGGATTAAAGGCGTGCGCCACCACGCCCGGCGGTATTGTGCTTATTATGTCTATGGGAGCAGCAGCTTGTGAACGGTGACTACATAAAATAGACCCTGGAATATAGTAAAAGTGAGTAACAGTATATGCCAGTGTACAAAGGTTGAAACCAAAATATTTAGGTGAAAGCTGTTTATATCTACTTATCAGAAATGGGGATGTAGTATCACAAGCTACTGGTGTTCAAAGAGAAAGAAAAGTGATTATAAGTTTTGGAGTAAGAACAGTTCTACACTCAGTTATATTCAACCTCTTTTATGTTTTTAGTTGATTCTTAAACAAATAAACGTGAGGCCTCAGAGCTCCACAGCTCCCTAAATTGTGTGGCTGTGAATGGCAGAAATATTGTAAGAAGAGCATGGACTTAGTATAAACAGTAGCTTCTCTATGCTTGGGATCTAAGAGCCTTTTCTGACAAGATTGCTGCTGGTGCTGACTTCCTCTCTCAGAACTTACCCCACAGTCCCTGCATGCAACTCATATTTAGCAGATTTATTCTGCACTTGAATACTAGAGCCTGTAACACAGGACCTGTCCTCTAGTATATTCTAAATTTGAAACTTGCCTTTATCCAGTAGCTTATAATTTTGAGTCATGCTTTGTCACTTTTGAAAAGAAATCAGGAAGGGTAGACCAAAGCCTGGCAGTGAGGAGGCACGCCTTTAATCCCAGCACTTGGGAGGCAGAGGTAGCCAGATTTCTGAGTTCAAGGCCAGCCTGGTCTACAGAGTGAGTTCCAGGACAGCCAGAGCTACAAAGAGAAACCCTGTCCCAAAAAACAAAGATGGACAGGGCTAAACTGGACTTTTTGTTGGTGTACTGAGACAGTCTCATGCGGTCTAAGCTGACCTTCAACTCAAGATGCTCTTGCCCGTCTCAGTTACATGGGATCACAGGGGCGCTTCCCACACCAGCTCAGGTCATTTGACTCCTGTTTTCTTAACAGGGGCGCTCCCCACACCAGCTTAGGTCATTTGACTCCTGTTTTCTCGATGTCTTCTGAGGCTTACAGAAGCACACTTCTCTTGGAGCTTCATTCTAGCATTGGAGAAAGTGCATAGGCAAAACAACTACGCACCAATGGATCCGAGGTCTAAGGAACCATAATGAAAGGACACCCTGGAGCGGGGGTGGGGAGAGCTAAAGCAATCTATAAGACCCAAGGGGAATACCCCCACTCGAGTCTCCGGACAGCGTACACCTAAGGAATCACGAGAGAGACTGTCTTGATGTAAAAAACATGAGGCCGTTTATTTACGGAGCTCTGGGCCAATACCTGCGGGAGATGGAGGAATCGACCTCGAGGCTCGAAAGCTAGGGGTTTATATAGAGGAAGAGTCGGGGAAAGGGTAGAAATTGGAGTGGTTCCACATGATTAATCAATTTTAACATCAGCAGCTTAAGTAGTATGTGCAGGTGTCAGCACTCTGAAAGGGGGGGGATGCTCATCTGGGGTAGTAGAGCATCTGGCTAATCTTAAACCAAACCATATAAGGAAAACGAAGAAGGCAAAGAGGCGTCAGCTGACGAGTTGACAGCTTTTATGTAGGCATGTCCCTACTTTGCCCTACACCTGTAACTCATCAGGCTTTCCAGCACAGAGTTTGAATTCAATTTTAATTTTCTTTTCTTACATATCCAGCCAAACACCATACCGGAAATTAGGTGTGTGGGTTTGTGATAAGACAGAGCTTTGACACTGGCTGCCAAGCCTAGCTGACCCTACTGCTAGGACCCACATGGGAGAAAGAACTCCTTAGAGTTATCCTCTCACCTCCACAAACGCACCTTAGCAAGAATGTATACACACACACAAAACAAAACAAGATCAAATATAGCTTCATAGACCACAGGCTGAAGGCTTGCTCAGTAGGTAGGAGCACAGGCTGTGCTCTCGACTTTTCAGATCAAAGCACCCATAGGACAAGGCTTGGCCAATACCTTGTACTCACCTGTAACCCCAGGTGTCAGAGACAGGATTTAGTGGCTCAATGGCTATCAGCTGAGCTGTAGGGTTATTGAGAAATCCTGTTTCAAAGAAGTATCGTGGAGAAATAAATGAGGACAACCTGATGTCCTCTGGCTCTGTAGGTGTACAGCGCGCGCACACACACAAATGACAAGAATTAGATCAAGTAAAGTCCTAGAGGTAGTTGGCCATAAACTGAGGCAATCCTCCTGAGTGATGGAATGGCATGTATATGTTGCCACAACAGACTAATCTGCAGTAAAATGCTGAGCAGGGACAGATCAGGAACTGGATTAGACAGACAGGAACCCCATCTTAGAGGCTGCTGTTGTCATCCAGCAGGAGTTGGCTAAGTGACACCACATTCAAAAAAGTGAATGAATTCAAGATAATTTTAGTCACTTTGCTATTTGTGATGGTTTGGGTGAGCGGCCAAATTACATATCTGATTTATTGTTGGGGTCTTGTCATCCCCTGTCCTACCTCCTATGGGGAGTGGGAATTAGGAATTACATATTTGCCAGGAGGTGGTAGCGCATACCTTTAATCCCAGCACTTGGGACCAGAGGCAGGAAGGTCTCTGTGAGTTTGAGGCCAGTCTGGTCTACAAAGCAAGTTCCAGGTTCAGCCAGGGCTTTATAGAGAAACTCTGTCTCAAAATAAAAATAAATAAATAAATAATCTGTATTTAATTTTAATTTTGCAATGCTTTGTAGAAATCTTATGTATAGGTATCAAATGGGTAAAGCCATGAAATTCAAAGAAGTTACTCAAGGAATAAGTCAAGAAGAGACCAAGTCCCAAAGAACCCAATCAGTGGCCAGACTGAGCAAGACCAACGAACTGTGAGAACTAGCAATATTATGGAATCTCTGAGTGAAGACCCGTGAAGTCAAAATAAGATTGATGAACCTCAGACTCACGCGGAGCACTCATTTTATTAGGGT
Source organism: Mus minutoides (assembly GCA_902729485.2). NCBI lineage: Eukaryota > Metazoa > Chordata > Mammalia > Rodentia > Muridae > Mus > Mus minutoides. Next base: position 326,178 of record LR755168.1, on the reverse strand, counting down.
TAAGTGAGATAGCTTACGCCTTTAACTTCTGTGAGTCTAAATAGGAAGTTCCAGGCTACCCAGGGCTAAAAATAAATTTAATTAATTAACTATATTACACTGAGGATGTAGAGCATTGGTAATAGGAACATGCTTACCATTCATAGGTACCTGGGTTCAATCCCCATCATCACCAAAAAATAAAAAAGGAAAAACCAAAACTCCCTGGCATTCCCTCCTCGTTCCCAGAATTCTCTAGGGCCGACGCCGGTGGCGGCCATCTTGACTGTGGGCAGCCAGGGGACGCTGCGCCTGCGCGATGGTTCTCCTCTGACTGCTGTGGCGTCTGTGTTCCTGAGCCTCGGGGCTGGTGGTGGTCGGCGGTGGCAGAGATGACTCAAGCCGAGAAGGGGGACGCGGAGAACGGGAAGGAGAAAGGCGGGGAGAAGGAGAAGGAGCAGCGCGGCGTGAAGCGGCCCATCGTGCCCGCCTTGGTCCCCGAGTCGCTGCAGGAGGTGAGGTGCAGGGGGCTGGCCTTGGTTAGACCACTACTAGCCTGGTCCTCTGCTGCTGGCCGGAGCCCAGGGTCCGGGCGGACCCGGAAGCACTCGGGTCTCCTCCCCTGGGTTCCTTGTGCAAAGTAGCGCCGTGCAGGGCAAAGCGAAGTCCGCGGTGCACAGCCTCCGGGTCTCAGCTATAAGACGTCACGATTTAGCGACAGCCTGGCTTGCAGGGACGCCAGCAGATTACCGTTTAGGGATGGTTAGGGCTCTAGCCAGTTCCTTTGTTTGCAAATCTCACAATGCAAGTCATTTCACGTTTAAAAGCAGGCAAGAGGTAGCCTTTCCTTAAATAGACATGAATAGCATGTCAATAACAACACAAGTTTAAGTAAACAACTTGGAGTAACATGGCTCACACTCTCACTCACCAGGGCTTACTGATAAGTAAAGGAAATAAATTTCTATAGGGAAATGGGCCACGGCAGTGCACAGCTCCCAGAAGAAACAGGGAAGGATTGGCTGTTGAGGATTTCCTGTGGACCATTTAGGAACCTTCTTCCTATCCCATAGGTGGGTTAAAATATCTAATTGGTAGGGCAGCAGTAAAATGCATAGTGTAGTGTGTGGGATAGGCTAGTTCAGAGGACTCACAATGCATCTCTTCCAGCCTCGACGGGAGGGCAGAGGTCCCAAAACGCTAGAGATTTAGGGTGAGGTTAGAATAGTTTAGAGCTATGCAAGGTTTATCTGCATTTCTCAACCTGTGGGTCGTAAGCCCTCTGGGGATTGCATATCAGAGATTTACATTATGATTCATAATAGTAGCAGAATTACAGTTGTGAAGTAGCAACTAAATAATTTTATGCTTGGGGGGGGGGAGGGTCACCACAACATTAGGAGCTGTGTTAAAAGGTTGCAGCGTTAGGAAGGTTCTGGGGAAGAGAGACTTGGATCTGGAGAGGATATGAAGGATTGGAGACGTAGCTGTTTAGAATTGAGAAAGACGGTAGAGTTTGTCAGTGTCCACACAAGCTCGTAACCTAGCATCTTCATCGAAGCTAGTGGAGAATTTTGGAGTGGGATGCTAACTTGGTGGCGTTGTGCTACATCGTTTTCATTTGCAGAGTTTACACTTGAGAGCCACTCAGTTGAGTTACCAATAAAAAGGAAAAAAAAAAAAAACCTTACTGTGTTAAGCACCTTTAAGTTTACAATTTTATGTTGGGTTTCAGATTGAACAGTTAGCATTCTCTAAGGCTGACAGTTCTACATCCAAGCTACGTGATTAACCCTGGCATCCTCACAAGAACTGGATGGGGTAGGGGTTTCATCAGAGCAAGTGGCTGGCTGAATTTATAGCATATCTTCCGGTCCCTTTTCTACACCCCAGTGAGTCTCGTCACATGCTTGGACTGTTCCTTACCCTCTGGGGCACTTGTGCTTCCTGGACGTTTCTCAGTCTTGGGTTAAGGAATGAATACTTCCCAGGAAATGATGAGGGGACATACCGCTACGTTTCTTTTCTAACACATTAAAATACATAATTACTAAAATAAACATTGTCCATACATAACTGCATTCTCTAGATTTTTGGTTTTTTGTTTGTTTGTTTGTTTGTTTGTTTGTTTGTTTGTTTCGAGACAGGGTTTCTCTGTGTAGCCCTGGCTGTCCTGGAACTCACTCTGTAGACCAGGCTGGCCTCGAACTCAGAAATCCGCCTGCCTCTGCCTCCCAAATGCTGGGATTAAAGGCGTGCACCATCACCGCCCAGCTTCTCTAGATTTTATTAATCCACATTCTGCAGCCCGTGGGTCTTTGAAGTCCAGGTGTCCCTGATGTGTTTTCCCCTTTCGATTGGCAGATCCATTGCACAGAGGCGCTGACACCATGTACTGAAACAGGGTGCGAAACAAGACAGATGCACCCTCTTCACTAGGGTTTCTTGTACATCATGGAAAGGAGGAAGGCTATAAGATCATATTATGAAGGGACCAGCAGACTTACTCTGGGTGATGTTTAATTCATTCCTGAGGGGAGGAGTTAGATGGAGCTGAGAGAGAGAACATTGCCGGCAGAGGGAGCTGCGTGGCTGAAGGCTCCAGAGTCATTGAGTTTTGTCATCAGCAGAAGTCTGGATTGAAGCTGGGCAGAGTGGCACATGTCTGTAAACCAGAATTTGGGGTCTGGGTTGAGAGGGTTTGGTAGACTGAAAGGACAACCATTCTAGAGCAAGGGCTGGATGGAGCAGCTTAAGCCTTTGTATTTGTGAGCCACAGCGAGGTCAGGGTAAAGGAGGTACGGAGGAGTCAGGCTGGAATTGTGGTTCTCAATTGTGGTCTTGTTTTCTTTTAATAGAAGTTCTGTGGGGGTGGGGGTGTGTACACACGTTAGTGCAGTACCCATGGAGCCCAGAAGAGGGCGTCAGATTCATGAAGTTGGAGTAAATGGTAATGAGCTGCCTGACATCAGTGCTCGGAACCGTTCTCTGCAAGAACTCTTTACTCTTGAGCGGTCTGCCCATTCCAGATTCCCTGCTTTCAGAGGCATGGCCAAAGTCTCCTTCCCGTACTCTCTGCTGAAACTTTGCATGCCTCAACAAGTTAGAGGGTGGGGGGAGCAGAAGTTTTTCCAAGCCAGCTTGAATTCTCCCCCATGAGAGTTATAGACTTAAAATAGCTGTTCTGTAAAAGCCTCAGCCACCGCCTTACTCCTTCGGATTTGTGCTCGTCATCAGTTTTCCTTCACTGTGCTGACGTGCCAGGACAGTTGCAAACTCTGCCTTTGAACCCCAGGCTCTTGCCAGATCAGGCAGACAGCACTCAGAGAACACAGGTGACAAAGCCCACACTGATGACTATTGCTTCCAGCATTGTGAAGCAGGACTACGCTGACGTTATTTTCTCCCTTGAACTCCTCAAGCAAACCTGGAATGATCGTCTTAGTCATCGCAGAAGCTGTCTTAGCCAATTCGTAAGCCTCCTGGAGCTTCTGGGTCTAAACCACTGTAGGAAAGGCTAGCCCTTCCTCTTCTCCTCAGTGCCCCCTGTCTTCTCTCTCATCCGTGTGTATTTTTTACTAAACAGAAAATTCCCTGATAGTGGAGAGCCAGCCTTCACTACCATTCACCATTCCACCTACATCTTCTGCCATACAAATGCCCAGTAATTCCGTATCAATTTGCACTGGAGGACTTTGGTTTCATCCATATAAGTAAGGATTTATGAAGTGTGTACCGTGAGTCAGCTCAAAGGAACACAGAGAATTTGCATTAGAAGAGCAACTGTAATCAGATGTCTCTCAGCTCCTTACTGAATGGTTTTTCTGGCTTTTCCATCCTGTAGTCTGTGCTGCCTTATGTCAACTTGACATGAGCTGAAGTCATCAGAGAGGCGGGAACCATAACTGAGAAAATGCCTCTAGAAGATTGGGCTATAGGCAAGCCTGTAGGGCATCTTTCTTAACTAGTGATTAATGTAGGAGGGCCCAGCTCATAATGGGTGGTGCCAACCCTGGGCTGGTGGCCTTGGGTTCTATAAAAAAGCAGGTTGGGCAAGCCATGAGGAGCAAGCCAGTAAGCAGCACCCCTCCACAGCCTCTGCATCGGTTCTATCCTGTTTAAGCTCCTGTCCTGACTTCCTTCAACGATGAACAGTGGTGTGGTGGTGTTGGCCAAATAAACCCTTGCTCCCTAATGCTTTTGTTGTGGATTTCACCACGGCTGTTGTAACCCTAACCAGAACACAGTGTTTTTAGGAAATGTCACGTGATGTGGTCCCGGTGTGTTAGTCCTAATTCACCTGTATTTCTCTCTGTCTGCAGCAAATCCAGAGCAACTTCATTGTTGTCATACACCCAGGTTCAACAACTTTAAGACTCGGCCGAGCCACAGATACACTTCCGGCCAGCGTTCCTCACGTCATTGCACGAAGACACAAACAACAAGGGCAGCCCCTGTACAAGGACAACTGGCTCCTCAGGGAAGGACTAAATGTAAGTCAGAAAGCGGAAGCTGGGGACCAGCCTAGGGACGTTTCCATTGGAGGGGAGGGGAGTTTAGATACCCAGGTGTCTCTGGGACTCTTGAATAAGAATTTCAGGGTTCTACTTTTTAAAAGTTATATCACTAGGGGGCTGGCCAGATGGCTCAGTGGTTAAGAGCACCAGCTGCTCTTCCAGAGGTCCTGAGTTCAATTCCCAGCAACCACATGGTGGCTCACAACCATCTGTAATGCGATCTGATGCCCTCTTCTGAAGACAGCAACAGTGTACTCATATACATAAAATGAATTAATAAATCTTAAAAGTAATATCACTGAGGGTTGCAAGTATAATTTTCATTTTAGCTAGTTTAATTTCCTGTTACTGTGATAAAATGCCCTAACAAAAGCAACTGAGGGAGAAAGGGTTTATTTTGTTCACAAATTCAGGCTACAGTCCACCATCATGGGGAAATCAAGGTGGCAGGAACTTGAAGCAGCTGGTCACATTCAAGAGAAAAGTGTGTGTGTGTGTGTGTGTGTGTGTGTGTGTGTGTGTGTGTGTGTGTATCTATGCCCGCACATTCGTGCTCTGCTCTCTTTCTCAGCTCTTAGTTCAGGCATACTGCCTAGCGAATGGTACCACCCAAAAAATAATTTACAATAACAAAGTAACTTGAAATACTACTTGATTTATTAAAAATATGTAAAGGACTATGATTTTCTTACAGAATCTGAAAGATAAGCATTACATGGAGGTATGAAGATTCTCTGAGATACCTTTTTCTTTGAGACAGGGTCTCACAGTGTAGCCCCAGCTTACATGTTACTCACTGTAGAGACCAGTCTGGCCTGGAACTCAGAAGTCTGCCAGCTTCTGCCTCACGTGCACCACCCTGCCTGGCAGTAATTTGAATGGTGTTGAAAATTTTTATCTGTCACAAGACACTTGAAATTATAGGCTTTTTAGCAGGGTTCCATTTTGAACCTTGTTTCTTTGATTGATTGATTTTTGGAATAAGGTATGTCCTTATTGCCCAGGCGGGCCTTTTACTCCTGATCCCCTCTCTCAGCCTCTCCAGTACTTGGTGCTGGAGTGTAGTGCCACATCCCGCTCTGGCGTCCTTAGGATGACCATGTCTAAATGAAGATTAGGCAGATGGTACTGGCTGATGAGAGCCATCTATCCATTGATGGATGCATTGTAGCATGCCTTGTTGCTTTCTCCTTTCACTAAATATTTTATGCTGATCATCTTTCATTTCTCTCTCCAGAAACCTGAAAGTAATGAACAAAGACAAAACGGCCTTAAAATGGTGGACCAGGCAATATGGTCTAAAAAGATGTCAAACGGTACAAGGCGGATCCCTGTGTCACCAGAACAGGTTCAGTCAGCATTTCCTTCACATTTAGTATTTTTCCACTTCTCTTGATATAGTCGTGTGTTGCGTAACCGTGAGATGTGTCATACATCCCTGGAGGAGTTTGTGGTCCATACAGTTCACCTATGACAGAAGACCAGCTACTGCATCTTCTGCACACGTATGGCCCAGCCCTATTGTTCCAGCCTCCACAAGTGTACAGTATATCGCTATGCAGAATTTTATACCCAGCGTTACCACAGATGTGTTCGTATATGTAACACTTAAAATAGCGTAGGGACTGCAGCCTTAGTTCAGTATGAGAGCTGTGGCTGCTCTTGCAGAGGACCTACATTCAGTTCCCAGCACCCACACGGCACCTCACAGCCATCTACAGCTCCAGTTCCAAGGGATCTGATGCCTTCTTCTGGTCTCCCAGGCCATCGGGCAGGTATGTGGTACACATACATACATGCAGGAAAACACTCATACACATAAATTAAAAATATATAAATCTTTGTGGGAAAAAAACCAGTAAGAGCACAGTGTACAGCTCTAGGGTACTTGTGGAAGCTCCCCTCTGTGAGTCAGGGGGGGAGCCGTGGGTGATTGTGGGGGCCCAGGACACTTCTGTCTCCTACTGTAGACTTCAGAAACACCACACTACAAACCTTAAAATGTTCCAGCTTTTTTGGAGAAGGGTTTTGTTTTTTATTTGTTTGATAGGTTGGAAAACAATGCATATACAGAGAATTGAATTGTGAAAAAGCATGGACTCAAACAAATGACTCTGTAGGAGACAAGATTTGGGCGAGCGGTTATCCCTGTTACCTAAACTTGGGAAGTACACCCGGAGGGCTGTGCTTGTTGCTTAGGATGTGATACGCGTTTTACACAGCACCACCATCCACAGTGACACACTGAATCCTCAGCACCGCAGAGGACGGGGGGTCCACTTCCAGTGCTTGATGTTGACCTTGCTCCCCCAGGACATTGAGCTGCGTAGGGTATCCATAGCTGCCAGAGAGGGTACACATCTGACCTCAGCATGCAGGAGATGCGCCGCCTGTCATAACTTTTCCCAAATATTTTGGAGCTATAGAAAGTCATTATATCCACACTTGATTTTTTAATTTTTTTTCCACATTTGAGATTGTTAAAAGTCAGACACACACCATCCCAAGCCCACACAGTTTCAAGGTGACAGATATCACCATCTTGTCGTATGGGAAAGTCTTCCTGGGCAATAATGTGTGTGTGACAGTCCATTCCTATGATAATTCCTCTTTCCTGCAGCACCTCCTGAAGGATTTGCCTCAGGGCTGGTCTTTTAAAAACTTTAAAAATGGATAAATAATAGGACTATACCGTCAGCAATAAGTAGTGTAGACTGAAGCATGCACACTTATTTCAATGTCATGAGTTGTGTGTGATTGTGTGTGCTGTACTGTTGTGTGATGGACAGCTTGTTTCTGTACGCATCAGCACAAAGATGAAGCTGTGTGCCATGACTAGGTATGCCATCAGAAAGTTTCAGCTCTGTCAGGATCCTTCACATCCACTGCTATGTATGTGGCCTGTCACTAAGATGCTATAGTACCTGGCTGTAGCAGGACTTGCATTTGTTCCTTAAGTCGTTACGTAAATATGAGTTAGAATTTCCAAGAAGAAAGGGAAGAATAGAAGGAGGGGGAGGACCAGTCAGTATCTCATGTGTCTCAGATTTTTGAGAGGAGACAAGGGGACTCTGCACTGCCCCTGCCTGGAGGAGTTTAGCTCATTTTTTAATTTCTGTTTCCAGACACGCTCCTACAACAAGCAGATGCGACCTGCCATTCTAGATCACTGTTCTGGAAACAAGTGGACAAACACATCTCAGCAGCCTGAGTATTTGGTAGGAGAAGAGGTAAGACGCATTGACAATGGATGAAACAGAAAGAAAACAGCCCATAGTCCTGGATAGTCCTGAAATTTACTCTGCTGCCTCCTACTTTTTTTTCCCCCCAAGACAGGGTTTTTCTGTGTAGCCCTGGCTGTCCTGGAACTCACTCTGTAGACCAGGCTGGCCTCGAACTCAGAAATCTGCCTGCCTCTGCCTCCCGAGTGCTGGGATTAAAGGTGTGTGCCACCACTGCCCGGCACGTCCTACCATTTTTAATCCTGCTTTTGAGGAACTGGCCCTCTGAATTTTGGGCTGCTCTGTGCTCAGAGTGTAGAGCAGTTAGAAAATCCTGATTCTCTGGGGTTTTGAGTGTGATTCCAGAAAGCCCTTAGGGACAGCAATGCACTTCTTCCTTTCCCAGGCCTTATATGTTAACCCACTGGACTGTTACAACACTCACTGGCCGATCAGAAGGGGTCAGCTGAACATCCACCCAGGCCCTGGAGGCTCCCTAACAGCTGTTCTGGCAGACATTGAAGTGATCTGGTCTCATGCAATACAAAAGTATTTGGAAATCCCACTGAAAGATTTAAAGGTGAGGGGAAATTCCTGGGTTGTCTTTGAGACTTTTGTGAATACAAGTATTCATTACTCGTTTGTGTGTATGTAGTGTAGTGTCCTCGAAACATCTGAAAACTCAGGTAGTGAGGAGACCTTTTCTTCCTTACTTAATCCTGTCCAGTGATTTCTCTCCCCTGACTGTGTCATTGGTGCCTGGGTACTGCTCTGAAGCCAGTCAGCTTGACCGCGTTTGTGGCTTTTCTTTGTACCTCATTCAGACACATTACCTCCCTAGGTGTCACAGGTTTACAATGATTCCAAAGAGTCAGGGGACTTGGGTTGATCCTGGTGCACACGGAGGTTTGAGCTTTTGTTCAGGGCCCGTGTCTGCAGCTGCTGTCCTGTGTGGGGAAGCCTCCATAGGGTAGGCATTATGGGATTGGACATGACTAGACAGTTGTTGACATGTTCTTCTGTTTTTCACTGTTGTTCTTCAGTATTATAGGTGCATCTTGTTAATTCCGGACATCTATAACAAACAGCATGTGAAGGAGCTGGTCCATATGATACTGATGAAGATGGGCTTCGCAGGTATGCCTGAGGTGTCCCTGACCCCTGAAACTGCTTGGCACTGACTAAATTAAGTGTGTGTTCTGAAAGGAGTAGTGTTCCTTAGCTGTTTGCCCAGCGATTTCTAGGCTCCTAAGTTGAGTTGATCATTTGTTCCATGGTATCTACTGCAGTGCATCTGACTGCTGCCACTCTGCCTCTTTACAATGTCAGGGATTGTGGTCCATCAGGAGTCTGTGTGCGCCACGTTTGGGAGCGGCTTAAGCAGCACCTGTGTTGTAGATGTTGGGGACCAGAAAACAAGTGTGTGCTGTGTAGAAGATGGGGTGTCTCATCGGAACACACGGTAAGGCTCTCAGCAAGCGCCATTTCCTAAGTGCTCTTCCATCACAGTCTGGTCACCTCTCCACCGGCCAGAAAGAACCTGTGAGATGAAGTCTGCACAGGAGTCCAGGGAGGCTGGGGTATAAGTTCTGGCAAGGCCTAATTTATGCAGATGACCTTGTCCTTAGGGAGCTCTCCAACCTACGTTTGCCTTTGTATTTCCCAAGAACCATGGTATGTGGTACAAGTTAACTTTGTGTCTTTGGCATGGTCATTTACTCCAAAAAGCTTTATGAAGCAGGGCTTGTAGAAACAAACCAGGTTTTACAGATCTGAATTCTGTAGAGTTTTGAATATCTGATTTCCTTATCATAGCAGTGCATGAGTTGAGTGTTGAGTGACTTATTGAGTCTGTCTCCTCGTGACGTCACTAATGCACATGTGAATAAAATAAGCACTGGAACAGATCTGCTTGTCTAATTCTGTAGTTTTCGAACTACAGGATAAGTGAAGAATCTGTCTCCCTCGCCGTAATTGTGTGCCTTTCAGGAGCGTCATTAGTGGATGCTGTCACTGAGCCTCTCTCTCATGTGTCCCTTGTTGTCTGTGTCTGATTCCTTTATATACTACTGAGTGAAAAGCCAGTGGGAAGCTCAGTGATTTGTCCACAAACCAGTCTTAACTTTGTTTTTCTAGTCCAGAATACGTCTTTGCAAACAGCTGGTGTTCTTGTCTAGAACATCATTTCGGCTAGAGTTCTAGTCTCTCGTCTAACTGGTCTTTCATTTCTTACAACAGATGTATTTTTTTAAAACATGGCGTGCGCCTTCTATTGACAGACTCATGGTCTTCCCTTTCTCCTAACTGTAGGCTTTGTCTGGCCTATGGAGGCTCTGACGTGTCGAGGTGTTTTTACTGGCTGATGCAGCGAGCGGGATTCCCTTACAGAGAGTGTCAGCTAACAAATAAGATGGATTGCCTCCTCTTACAGCACCTTAAAGAAACCTTTTGTCATTTAGATCAGGTACGAACAGAATTAATATTGATTATTTTTGGTTCCAGGAAAAATGTAAGATATCGAAAAGGGACTTCAACCTTACCAGTCTCATGCTGTCTATTCACTAAACCGGGAAAGCCAGAGTGCCGAAGCTCTTCTGCTGTGCAAGCTCTCGGGTGGAGTCAGGGTTGTGCCTGTGCTCGACCACTGTGCCAGAGGACAAAGGGAAGGGAAATGAATACAACATGCAAGGAGATAGGTGCAGATGTTCAGTGAACTGTGTACAGTGTATTATCTGCAGTTAATCATTTCATTGTGTGTGTGTGGATTGCTTCAGTTTTAAACTTTATTTGGGTGATACAGTTGTCTTATAAACCTTGGCAAACTGCAAGTGTCTCAGCTCTGCAAGGTACATACGAACATGCTCTTACTGAGTCCTCATGTACACTGATGTCCACCAGTAATGGCAAAGCCAGAGAAGTGCAGGTGTCAGAAATCTCGGGAATTACGTGGAAAAGCGAGGTGCAGCTGAGCTCCTGTCTTATGGAGTTTGGAGTAAATGGTACAGAGCTGGAGGATAGCCACTTTCTGTGTGGGGCTCATCCAGTGGAGAGGCTCATGCAGAGCTGGAGGGGTTCTGCACGCTCCTACTGACAGCAGCCTCTTTCCCTGGCATCAGGACATCTCCGGGCTTCAGGACCATGAGTTTCAGATTCGGCACCCAGACTCCCCTGCCCTGCTTTACCAGTTTCGATTAGGAGATGAAAAGCTCCAGGTAACCCGGCAGATGTATGTGTTCCTGGGTAGACAGAAAGCCATCCCTGTTGAGTGAAACAAGGAGCGTCCTCAGAGAGGACTGCGAACGCTGAAGTCAGAATGTCCGCTCCTCCGGTCGTTATTCCCCAAGCCAAAGTAGTCCCTGTTAGAATACAGATTAGAACAGATCTGCTCCTTCTTTTCTGAATAGAGCTTTTAAATTATGTGTATATATGCATGTATGTGTGCAGGTGCCCACAGAGTCCAGATGGGGTATCAAATCCTGGGGCTCAAGTTACAGGTGGATGTGAGCTGCCAGGGTGGGTGCTGGGAACTGAACTCGGATCCTCTGCCAAGAGGACTCTAAACTGCTGTGCCATCTCCCCATCCCATCAGAACATGGTAGGCTTTCCTCTGGCCACTGTTGTTGCTTCAGAAAGTAGATTGTAAGCATTTACTTCACATTTGCTTTGAGAGTCTCACATGGGGCCGTGCCACTCACCCAGGTTGGTTGTGAGTTTTCTAGTCTGTTGTGCCATCCCTTTCCCAGAAGGAGTGCTGGCCAATGTGACATGGATCACCTGCTTGGTGGCTTTTGTCTGGGGAAAGTTGAAGCTCCACCCTTTCCTTAAGCATTCTCCTTCCGTGTCCAGGCTCCAATGGCACTCTTTTACCCAGCAACCTTTGGGATCGTGGGACAGAAGATGACGACTCTGCAGCACAGGTCCCAGGGAGACCCTGAGGATCCCCATGATGAGCATTACCTGCTGGCCACCCAGAGCAAGCAAGAACAGGTATGTGGCGGCTTTGCTGGGGGATGGGACCTCTCCTCACCTTACCCAGAGTTAACAGGTCCTTACTCAATACAGAAAATATTGCTGTAGGCATAAAGCTGAATTGTTTGTTTGTTGGGCCCAGTAATCAGAAGTTGTCTGTCGGCATAAACTATAGTTCTCAAATGCTAATCTGGAATCAGCAGCCCATGGCCGAGACTAGGATTGGGACCTTCCTCATCTTTGCTCTGTCCTGGAGACAAAAAGGAGGTAGATTGGATCTGAATGAGGATTCCATAACAGTCACTAGCCTGTGACTCTTATTCACATACCCAGTGAAAAGTCAGCTTAGAGAGAGTCCGTCTCTGTCATCATTTCAGTTTTAAAGCCCACTGACGGATAGCAAGGGTCTAGAACCTGCCCACATGGCCAGAGCCTGCTTTGGCCCTGGCGGGCATCCTCACCTGTATGCCCATCTTACTTGAGCATGGGTATAGGTTGTATGTGTGCTATGGTGATCTTTGCTTATTTGTTTATGTTCTGAAGTCATAGAAGGGGAGACTCTTAATTGGACAGGACCAGCAATGTCTATTGTGTTCAGACCATCAACTGCTTTCTCTCTTAACTTACAGTCTGCAAAAGCCACTGCTGACCGCAAGTCTGCATCCAAACCCATAGGATTTGAAGGGGATCTCCGTGGCCAGTCCTCTGATCTTCCAGAAAGACTCCATTCCCAGGAGGTGGACTTGGCTTCTTCCCAAGGAGACTGTTTGATGGCAGGCAACGAGTCCGAGGAAGCCCTCACTGCACTGATGTCCAGGAAAACAGCCATCTCACTGTTTGAGGGGAAAGCCTTGGGCCTTGATAAGGCCATCCTGCACAGCGTAGACTGTTGCTGTAAGCTCACCCTGGGTACCAGTAGGTAATGTGGGTGCAGAGACGGGAACTGGGTTGGCCTTGCACGTGAAGTGCAGCATTTTCTCAGAAACCATCAAGCCTGCTCCACCTTTGGCTTGCCAGAGGCTGGGGACCCAGCAGGGGACCCAGCAGTGCAGTTCAGGTGGACTAACACACACCATGAAATGACAGCTCTGGTCCATGCTAGAGCCGAACTATAGAGTCCCAACCAAGTTTCTGATAAAGACCTGTAATAAGGAATTCTTCCTTCTCTGAGACACGTGAGACATGTGAGGGATAACTGGAGGGTTAGCATTCAGATGCTATGACATCTGCGCTGAGAAGGCCTGCAGAACCAGCATGGTTAGCCAGGCAGTCCACAGCACACGGGAACCCCCGTGGGCGTCCTGTAAAAGTTCTCTTCTAATCCTAGAGGAGTGGGATGGGAAGTGGGTGGCTGATCCCCGTCTGCAGTGTTGAGGGTGGTTCTGGGGGCAGATCCTAGAGGATGTTTGGTTGTTCAAGTATCAGATAGTGGACTGGCCTTCTAAGTGGGTAACTGGTAGGACGGCACTATCTTTTCAGCATCCGATGATACCAAAAAGAAGATGTATAGCTCTATCCTGGTTGTGGGAGGCGGTTTGATGTTTCATAAAGCTCAAGAGTTTCTCCAGCACAGAATTCTCAACAAAATGCCACCTTCATTCAGGCGAATTATTGAAAATGTGGATGTGATCACAAGGCCCAAGGTGAGTTGTTTCATGATACAGGTGGGACAGTACTCACTGAGACCAGGGTGGTGACATCTAACTGTAATATGTGAGGAGAGTGAGATCCAGGCAAGGCCTGTGGCTGTGAGTGTCGAGGACCTAGAGAAATGTGAACACGACTTTCCGTGGGTCACAAGGGTGGCAGGAGCTCTGGACTCATGGCTAGATTTCTTCTGGTTTGGTGTTTTTGTTTGTAAAAGATTGATTTTATGTTATGTGTTACATGTTATGTGTTACATGTATGTCTGTGCCTGCACGTGTACATGGTGCCTGTAGAGGCCAGAAGATATGAACAGATCACTCTGGAAGTGGAGTTGAGGTTGTCATGATCTGACATTGTAGGTGCTGGGAATTGAACCCAGCTCCTTTGGAGGGGTGGTTATTAACCCCTGCACCATCTCTCTAGCCCTGGTCGGGTCTTTTGAGATACACAAACTCACTGTGTGGTTAAGGCTGGCCTTGAATTCCTGACCCTCCTGCTGCTACCCCCAAGTGTTGGTGTTTACTGACATGCCTGGCCAGCATTGAGACTGGCTTTCTTTTTCTGGTCCCTGTTCTCCTGATTTTAGTCTTAATGAAGACTCTAGGTGTGTCAGGACAGGGCTGGCTCTCTCTTGCCTTGAGAACCAGAACTGCTCCCTTTTCTCCTCCCTCTTGTCAGGGTAAGGAACTAGTTTTGGTCTGGGGACTGGAGATCCTCATGGGCCTTTTTTTGGCTTGAATTCCTTCGAAAAGAAACACAAAGCAGAGAGTTTAGAACTAGATCCTGTCTCTATTTGGAACCCATGGCGGTACTCTGATGTGTTTTCTTTTGAGGGAGGGGTCTTGGGCGTCCCCTTCTTCTCTTGGCACTTCCATGGACATGTGCCTGCCTACAGGGCTTGTTTATGGAGTAGTGAAGAATGATGACATCTTCAATATTAAAACTTGAGATATTCTCATCGGCTGTATCAGAGATTGACATGTTCGGAAGTTCTGCCTTTTGTTCTGGTAGTTCAGGGAATTGAACCCAGAGCCTCGCACATGTTAGGCAGGTGCTATGTGACTAAGGCACACCCCAGCCAGTTTTCTGCTGTTTCACAGAGATGTAAATCCTGGTTTGGTTGCTATTGGCTGAGCAAGGGTCCTAACCTCACTTGCAGAAAATGGTGTTGCATGTCTTCCCTGCCTTGGCTGAAATGTCTCTGTCTCTGGGTAGGACATGGACCCCCGGCTGATTGCGTGGAAAGGAGGTGCAGTACTGGCCTGTTTGGACACCACTCAGGAACTGTGGATTTATCAGCGAGAGTGGCAACGCTTTGGTGTCCGAATGTTACGGGAACGAGCTGCCTTTGTGTGGTGAAAAACACAGCCAAGTCTCAGGACATAAAAGACTTAAAGAGTGTATATAAGTTATTGACCATGAAGCTTAATTTTCCTAGAATTAAATTAATTCAATTTTATGTTAAAGTATGACACTGATTTGAGATAATCTACTTTCAGTCGGGCCTACCCTGTCCCTGATGGGAAACCTTGCTGTCTAGCCTTCCACCCTGATGAAACTTTTAAGTCTCATGTAGCCCTGAGGGGTGCTATGTGACCACTGGAACTAGCTGTGGCATTTTCTCTTTTTTCTAGCAGTAGTTTGGAGCTAAAGTGGTCGGTCTGGGTTCTGTGCACATCACACAAGGTCCTCTTGGAGTTAAGCATTGTCTTTGTAACACACATACACGTACACACACACTTGTCAGGGAGCACTCCCAGGGACCACAGCACAAGGCAGGCAGGGTAGGTGGAGCAGAATTGTTTAGCTGGCTGTTAGGCATCTGCTCCTACTGTGTCTGTCACCAGGCTTGTCATGGGAGGACTGGGAGACAGGTAACGGTGGGTCAGATGAGCCATGGAGATCAGCATGGACTGTAGCAGTCTCGGGTGCACAGCCCTGCTGGCGCTGTAAGAATAACCAGGTAAAGCAGCTCCGAGCAAGAGGGGCTGCAGATGGACAGTCCAATCTGGGAATACTATTTGGAGATGTACTCTCATATTTGAATTTTACCTGTTTTTATGTTTTGGATCAAATTTATAGACTATGATTTTATGTTTCCGGGCTGATTGAACAGTTTACACTCATCCCTGTGCTCTCTGAAGCATAATGCGCCTGTTTTAATCATTCTGCACATGAAGGTCTCTTACAGTGGTAGGTGATGATTTGGAGGAAGTTGGTTTGTGGTCCAAGTTTTGACACAAGCTATATCCATTTTCTGTTATCAGCACTTTTTTTTTTTTTTTTTTGTTTTGTTTTGTTTTGTTTTTCGAGACAGGGTTTCTCTGTATAGCCCTGGCTGTTCTGGAACTCACTTTGTAGACCAGGCTGGCCTCGAACTCAGAAATCCGCCTGCCTCTGCCTCCCAAGTGCTGGGAGCATTTGTACAAGCTTCTGGCAACTGTCTTCCCAAATAGCTGAGCCTTGCCACGCCTGCACTGCCTCTGACATTATACAGTGGATGTGATGCGCGTGTGCCACGCCTGCACTGCCTCTGCCTTACCAGAGTATCTGTTGATGAAGTTGGCTGCAGGGAATTTGCGCTTCATGCATCTTTGGATTTTTATTTTATTCGTAAGACATGTGCTAGAGTGAATGAATCCCTTTTACGTTGGCTCTTTGAGCACACTTTTTGTATTGCTGTGGGTTGAAACCAGGACCTTGTACATGATATACAAATGCTCTATCACTAAGCCAAAAACTAAAACATGACTTCTTTTTTGAGACAGAGTCTTTGCCTGGAACTCAGAGCTCTGCTTGCTTCCTTCCAGGGCACTGCAACTTAAAATGTGTGCCCCAGGGAACTGGAGAGACAGCTCAGTGAGGAAGGCCACTTTCTGCTCTTCTGGAAGATCTGGGTTCAGTTCCCACCACAGGTCAGGCCGCTCCAAGACATCTGTAGCTCCAGCCCTAAAACATCTGAGGCCTTTGGCCTCTTGTGAGTCATACTTCTGAATGGATAGATACTCTTGTGAGTAGATATGCACATACCCATTGCACATACACACACACACACACACACACACACACACACACACACACACACACACACCCCTAAGACATAATTAAAAATACATAGTTTTTAAAAGTGTTTGCTAACTTACTGGATCAGTAACAAACTTGCTTATGTTTTTAAACAAGGTTTCTCAATTGTGTAGCCCAGGTTGTCCTGGAACTTACTGTGTAGCCCAGGCTGGCCTGGAACTCAAGAGATTTGCCTGCTTCTGCCTCGGAGCTCTAGATTTAAAGGGGTGTGCCAACATGCCAGACCTTCAGGTACAGACATCGCAGCAGTCAACTACCTGAAACAGGGTCCCATCACAAAACAGATTGATCATGCGTTATGAAGCCAAACTAGACAAATACTTATGCTAATATGCATTGCTGTAGTTTCTACATTAAGGAAAAGCTGCTTTGAGAAAGTAACGAGCTAGAAGACTCAAGACCTTGCAAGCTGTATATTGTTACTGCTTGTTCTGGTTGGGGTTTTTTTGTTTTGGATTTTAAAATAAGATTTATTTACATAGGGGTGTAGCTAGATAGCGCATCAGTTAAGAGCATTTGTTCTTGCAGAAGACTGGGATTTGATTCCCAGAGTCCACATGGTGGCTCACATCTGTTCATAATTCCAGTTCCAGGTCATCCAGCACCCTCTTCTGACCTCAGGCACCAAGCACATGCGTACACAAAACATACATGCAAGCAAAGTACTGATGTATATAAAATGTATTTTTAAAAAACTGTAGAGTGTCCTAGGAAGCCAGAAGAGGGTTATCAGATCCCTTTGACACTGGAGTTAAGATGGCTATGAACAGCTGTGGAGTTTCTGGAAACTGAGCCCAAGTCCTCTGGAAGAGCAGCCAGCGCTCTAAGCCTCAGAGCCACCTCTCCAGTTCTTGGTGGGTTCTTATTTAAGCAATTGATTATAGAAAAGATATATTACTTAAAAAGAGCTAATTTCACTTGAAAAATTAGTTTTGACTTGAACAGGAAATGTTATGGAGCAAGCAAGAACTGTGGGAACGTCAATAGTGGACAGGTAACTGGACAAAAGTAGACACTAGATTTATAGGTAACAACTTGTGTTTGTTTGGGACAGAGCCTCACTCTGTGTCTCTGGCTGGCCTCACTCACAGATGTCCTCCTGCCTCTTCCACTTGAGTGCTGGGATTAAAGGTATGTGCCATGTGCCACCACATCCAGCTGGTGATGTGGAGTTTTGTTTGGTTGGTTGGTTGGTTGGTTTTTGGTTTTTTCGAGACAGGATTTCTCTATGTAGCTCTGGCTGTCCTGGAACTCACTCTGTAGACCAGGCTGGTCTTGAACTCAGAAGTCCGCCTACCTATGCCTCCCAAGTGCTGGGATTAAAGGCGTGTGCCACCACGCCCGGCTGGTGATGTGTTTGTATATTCACTTAGTCACCTGTGAGAGACTGGGATGTATTTCAATGTCAGAGCATTTGTCTAGTGCACATAATACCCTGGGTTCAGTTCCTAGCCCTTCTAAGATAAAAAGTAAAGGTTACCTGTCCAAAAGTTTGGCAAGGGAAAGCGCTGTCCAAACAACCAACAGTACAGTGGTTACACATAAACTGGATCATCTGCTCAGGCCAACTGTCCAGCTTGTGTGTGTCATAGGCTTTTCTCTTAGGAAGCTACACATTAGTGAGAGCCTCCCAAACAGATTATTCATTAACAGATTACAATGTTACAAATCGGTCTACATGCAGCATAGAGCATGGGCAGTGCAAGACAGAACACAACCTGACAACCTGACTGGGAAATGCCGTATTACCTCATGGCCAGAGTGCGTGGTTCTCAGTGATAATCATTACCGAGCTTTGGGTATATCCCAAATGTAGGTCCCACTCATTGTCTGTAACTGTATTGTCTTTGTAAATTCAGCTAATGACTAGCCTCAGGCGTGTATGCTCAGGTTCTGGCTCTGCAAAATCCAGTTTTAAAGCAAGTTTGTACATAGCACTACCTCCACACAGCCTCTATAGTACATTTCGGAGTCATCACACGGCATTAGAAACTGGAAGGGAGAGTAGGAAGGCTTCGGAGTGTCTCTTCCCCCGGGTGGACTACAAGGGTGAACAGCTACCATGGCAGGCTTGTGACCGTTTCTTCACTGACATGCTCTGCGTAGCCTTGAGAAGTTCTGTGTGGAAAGCTGTGGCGTCCTTCATGAGATGATACTGGGGGCAGACACTTAGGGCATTATAGTCGCCTTTGAGGTCTGCTCCCCCAAGATAGACCACCAGGTATTTGTGCAGATGCGTCTGGCTGCTGAAATCACTACAAAATAGGTTAAAGGCAAGAGGGAACAGATCCTGAGAATTCTCCCTGGTGCTGCCCTCATTGTGGCAACAGGCACTGTCACAAAGGGTCGGGACGTCACTGGGAAGAAGGAAGACCACTTTATCTGCTGCTTGCTTCTGAGTGGTCAGCCACTGTACCGGCCCCATCTCAGCAATTTTCTTTTTCTGCCATTTTTCAAGGATGACCTCACTTCTGCAGTAGTTTTGAAGAAAGTCGGTGAAGCGACAGACTGTGTGGTGGAAACATATCTCAGAAGGGTAAACCACCAGGACCTTAATGAGGGGCAGGAGCATGGTGGGAATAGGAAAGGACATCTTCGTGCTCCTTCCTGGGGGAGAAGAGAGGTGGGGGAACTTTGTTAACTGTATGACAAATAGCAGGCCTTTACAGTAATTTAAACCTACTGAAGGATCCCCACCAGACAGTATCAGCCAGGATCAGGGTCAGAGCTTTCTTCCTGACAGGAGAAAAGGTCCTTGATAGTCCTTTTGAATACCTGAAACACTGATGTTTGAATCTTAAAAGCATTTTAAAAGATGTATTTTTAAGTCCTTATCAACAAATCGCCCTGTTCTTTTCAGATAAGCTCAGCAGCTGTTGAAGTTTGAGGTCACTGTATTTGAAGTAAGCTGCTAAAACTTCTGTACTGTGACACAGATATGACCTCTACCCATTTTAGGAGTTGGGTCAACTGTGATTTGTACCATTTTTCTCCCTGCAGGTGGTAGGGTTCTTATACCTCTGTGAAGTTTAGACCCACCCTGTGCTCCACAGCAAGACTATGTAGAAAGCTACTGTAACCCTGTAGTAGCATGGCACTGACAGCATCCTCTAGATGCAGATATTCCTGAGGTGAAAGTCCATGTGGCTTTCTTAGCTTAAAAGTATGGAGTTAATCTTCTGCCATGACATAGGAATAACCCCCAGGGTGCACTAAGCTCCTTTTTGTTTTTTTTTGTTTTTGTTTTTTTTTTTTTTGAGACAGATACTCATGTAGCTCAAGCTAGCCTTGAACAGTAATTGGTGATATCCTTGAACAGTAATTGATGACATCCTTGAACAGTAATTGGTGATATCCTTGAACCCCTGATCCCTCTTCCTCTTCCTCTCCAGGTCTAGTACAGGTTTATGCTGCCACATCTAGCCAGGTTTCTTTTTCTACACATGAAGATGAACAGGATCTCATTAGAGGGTCTTCAGAAAGTGACCACCCTTACCTTGCCTCCAAGTTAGGTAGATCCCAGTTGCCAGCACCCATGCAGCCACCAGCAGCACCAGGAGGAGAGGCAGCCAGCCTCCCAGCATGGGTCCGTCTGCAGGAAACAGCTCAGTCACCCTTTGTAAACGGATTCTTTTACTCTAAAGTTTAGATCTTTCAAACCAAGGGCTAGAAGATCTTTGGGGGGGGGAGGGGTGGATCTGCTGATTAAGAGTTCTTTGCCGGTGTCCAGATCTCTTCCCCCCAAAATGTATTACTGTGGGCTGGAGTGATGGTTCAGCCATCACAGGCTAGGCTCACAACACTAACAACAAAAATATTAGTGTGATGTGTGTGAACGCAGGCCCTCATGTACCACAGCGTATGCGTGGAAGGCAGCTTTAGGGTATGCACTCTTTCCTTTGACCTTGGGTTCCAGGAGAGATCCAACCTAGGTTGTAAAATGTGTGTAGAACGTGACTGTCCCCACTGAGTAACTCACCAGCATTCTCCCTGGATTCTCAACAGGAACTGGGAGCTGTTGTCTAAACTGAGGCTTCTAGTCCTAAAGCACGAATTAGCACTGTGGCAACTAGGTTTGAACGCTGGGGTTTTATGTTTGAAGATTTTCTGATCCTCAGGATGAACTTGCATACATAATGCACACATCACACACACACATGCCCACATAGAAGTCAGGGTCCTAGGGTAATTATCAAAAGCTTGTCTGGCTCACTCTTGTCTTTCGGCCCCACCCATGGGCTAGGTTCAGAACATTCTGTATGTCCATAAAAAGAACCCAGGCATCTCTAAATCCAAAGACATTTTCCAGAACATGCTCTCAGACACCAGGGTGGTGTCTTTTGGTGCCAGTGTTCCTGATTTGTTAACCAAATAAGATTCAGAGAGAATCGGAATGTCTTGCAGCACTGCTGACACCAGTCCTTGGTGCCCATTCTGTAGCCTCGTGGCACTTAGAACAACTCCTGTGTGCTCTTTCCCCCACTTTGGTATACCCTGCTTTTGAAAAGAGAGTGCGTTCATTTCAAACAAGCCTTTCTTACTTGGCCATCCCCCCTCTGGGACTTTGGCAGCACAGTCTGTCAAAGCAGCTCCTGGCACACAGGCAGGGACCGCTGAATGCTCCTCACAGACACAACATAACCTGTTAGGTATGAAAGGGGCCCTGTCCTTCCTGAGTCTCTGTCCATCCTGTGGTAATGACGGGTACTTACTGTCATCTGGAGGGAAGGGAGCACTTGTCTCTGAGCAAAGCACAACTCTCCCTTCTCGTCGGATGCAGTCATTGTCACAGGTATGTAAATATGGGGTCAGCTGAGGAGAAGGGGCAATCAGAAAGTTACCTAGTGCCTCAGGAAATGTTCTATAGTGTCCCACTGGAAACACCCCCACCCCTTTTTTCTTTTTCTCACACTTCTTGGCATGGTCAATTTTTCTGCTTGGTTACACTTCTGTGGCCCACAAATCCAATCTGGTGACCCCAAGACCAAAACTCCTGCACTGCCCTTGAACTTTGTGCCTATTAATGACGTAGTATTTTCCTAATCTAAAAGGGCAGCTCCATCCTGATACACATACAAATCTTGCCCCCCCCCCCAACAGGAAGTGATCTCCCTGGCCCGTGGAAAGCCCACAGCTTCCTGAAAGGAGCAGTTGCTGTGGCCCCAGGGTCTGCTGTCCTGCTCACCCTGAGTGCTTGATGCTCCAGGGAGTGGAGAGTGACTGAGTGTGGTTGTGTTGTACCGTGACCCCCTGTATACCCATGTTGTGAACTACTGGGGACCTGACTTCCTGTTTCCACCTGGGCCACCCGAGGCCCCCAGAAGACAAACAGTGCCTCTCCAAAGCTCAGGCATTCATCTGCACCCCAGCCTTGCAGCCGAGAACCTTTGCGGCTTCACCTCTCACTTGGGGGAAATAAAATGGCTGTCCTATCTCAGCATGACTCCTGGAATCCATGATAGTAAATAGAAATGAAAAAACACTTTGGAAAGTCAACAGCCACCAGTCCAAACAAGAGACACTTCAGCTACAGAGTCAGCTTTCTGATCTCACCACTGTGAAGACCAATAAAGAGTCCCTGATACCACTGCTTGATTGGGGGGGAGACTTGCCATCAGAAGGCTAGTTTGTATCAGCTGCTGAATCCTTACCCAGAATTCAAGACATCCTAGGTTTAGTCCTTAGCATCCCACCACACATGCACATACAGAAAGCATCCATGATGGAGTGACCGTTTCTCTAGTGTCCCTTCCCAGACTACTGTTTAACTCACCTGAACCACAGCACCTTCGCTCTCCTCATTTACTGGAATGGCTACAGACGTCCTCGTCAGTTTATTCTGGTGCAGACAAGTGAGACACAGACAAGCGCTTTAAGTCACAAGCGTGCACTTACGTGTATATATGTGGGTGATGAAGCCACTCTTCCTGACTGACTTCTGATGCGTGGACTCTAAGGACTCACTTAAGCAGCCTAGAACTGCCTTTAGTTGATTTTAGACTCCTTGCCCCCAGATGCCTACAGGGACTTGTTTCTGCTACATTAACCAAGGTAGCCCTAGCATTCCTGGACAGCAGTTAGCTACAGTTCTCTTGAAAGGAAACCTATTCAGAGGATCCTAAAATGTCTATACTTCCCTTCAGTACCAAAGCTAGAGGTTGGGCGTGGGGTGGTGGTAAGGGGGAGAGCACCTCCAGCACCCTAGAAAACCCCAGCGTCGTGTCGCGTCGGATGAGAATCGTGTATCTGTGTCCAAGGGGATTGGTTGTAAAATTCACTTCAACCATCTTCTCATTCTTTTTACAAGCAGTGATGTTTGGATCCCACAGGCTTCCTAAAAGTTGAGAGAGTACTCTGATAACCTTCCATATCTGAGTTCCCAAGGGGACTTTACAGAAACAAGTCTAAATCTTTAGGCATACACCCAAGAGACAGGGACTCTAGGATAACTTCTGACACTGTTCCCAGAATCCAAAGTATCTAATGTCCAAGAAAGTTTAGGGACTACCCCCAATACCACGACCTTGCTACAAATAGCTTCCTTGAGCTGGTAGTGGTGGGTACAGATCTCGGTCTCTGACTGGGTTCAGTGCTCACCCTACATTTTGAGGTGAGCTCACCCTACATTTTGAGGGCTACAACCACTATTTTCCCTTTTTTTTTTTTTTTTTTCCAAGACAGGGTTTCTCTGTATAGCCCTGGCTGTCCTGGAACTCACTCTATAGACCAGGCTGGCTTCAAACTCAGAAATCCGCCTGCCTCTGCCTCCCAAGTGCTGGGATTAAAGGCGTGCGCCACCACTGCCCGGCTATTTTTCCTTTCTAAGCTGGGAGGAAGAGCCTTAGTTTAGGAGGTAGGAGGTATGTCCCAAAATAGGAAGGAAATACAGCGAGACTCAGGACTTACAAGGACACATTCCCAGCCTTACTGAATACAAAGGAGGGAAAAGCACACAGTTTACAGAGTCCGTGGCAGGTCAACTATCATAAAGTCTGTTGTCTCATAAAGACTTGCAAATGAGACTAGACAAGTTTCCAGGAACATGTGTATATATAATAACACAGGTTATCTTCCCTACAGGAGGGAACCATTTTGGGCCCTGGCTGGGAACTGGTTCTAGGAGTGAATTGGAGAACTGATTCCAGGTCCTGGACTAAGTCTGCGTAGTGAAAAGGCAACTAGGGCCTTACTTGGACAAACTCTCATGCTCTTTGTTAATCCAATCAGAAGGTACCCAGAGCCTCCACTGACCGCAGGCCAGTTGTGACATGCAAGTGTAAAGGCTAATGGGACTCTTCTCCAGCCACTAAACAGCTCTCCATGGGCACTGCTTTCAAGTGGGATTTGGGGGGGAAAGTGTTAGTTTAGCACAGGGACGGGGGTGGTTTCCTGTAGCAGTTGCTGTACTGTGTAAGTCTAAGAGCCCGCCCCAGTCTGGATAGCTGCTCAGCCCAGAGCCACTCCAGTAGCTCCTTAACCGAGTGATTTAGAGAACTTCCATCTCCATATCTCAGTTATTTCTCTGTCTGAGGATGGATGAAGCTTCATGGGCCCCAGTCAGGAGTCTCTCCAAGTGACAGAATCACAATGCTACATATACTTACCTGCCTCAGTGCACTGCTTTTTATATTTCATTACATGGTTTAGGCAGCCTGGGAATGTGAATGAAAGTTGTTACATTTGAGTAAAAGGTATACACACATACACACACACACACACACACACACACACACACACACACACACACGTCAGTTATGAGAGACAGCAGATCTAAATAGGAAATCACTCTCCCATGGAAGCTTTAAGTAATCTCTTTTAGGTACAACCTTTATCAAAAACAGTCTCCAGGAGATGACATGGGAACACAGGTGAGAGCTGAGAATACATACAGGTTCTGCCTCTTCCAGATAGGAGGCTCCAGGTGGTGGGTACCCAGATGCCGGTAGGCACGACCCTCGCCAACAATGCCTCACACCCCAGAGAGGACACAATGAGAAGAATCAATGCCTTCTGTGGGATTTATACCCAACCCTCGTATCCCTGGACTACATATAAGGCAAGCATCAGACAAATTCAGATTGGAAACAATCCAGATAATGTTTAACAAGGTCGTGAAAAAGCGAGGCCAGAGGCTGGGGTGGCATAATGACTGAGTGCCTCTGGCACAGGAGGAAATTGTAATGGGAAAGCAGCTGAAATCCAAAGAGCCTGGTGTTTAGCTGCTGGAAATACGCCGACATTACTTCTGTGTTTTCAGGAGTGCACCCTGATAACAATATGCCGATGACCAGCGGAACAGGAACGGAGAGCTGCATGGAAACATGCTACTCTTGCAACTTTTCAAAACCATCTCCAAATAAAACTCACTTTAAAAAAAAAAAAAGGCATCTCCTCCTCCCCTCCCCCCACAAACACAATAAACAGTGAGCTTTGGGGTCATCAGGAAGCTAAAAAGTACCCTGTGGTAAATGGTGTGACATGAAAGCCACCCTGAATGGCTGGCTCAAGGCACCAACCGCGAAGGACCAGAGTTGAAGCTTTCGCATTGCTATGTGCACTGCCCAGGGCAGGTGCTCAGATATATGCTGCATTCTGCATCATCCTGCCTGGCACCCAGGAACATGATTTCCCACATTTACCTAACTTATTAACACTCCCCCTACCCTGAGTGAGGACTGCTTGGCACTGTGTCCACAGAGGAGGAAGCTGACAGCTTTAAAGGGTTTCCAAGGCTCGTTTTGCACCAAACCACGTGCTGTAACAGGTGAGACAGTAAGACAGAAGCAAGGACATGAGGAAGTTTACCTGGCGAGGTGAAGTTCACAGACAAAGAAGGGCTGTCCTCATTCATATTAGCATTGGGGATGTTATGGGCGCCGATGAGATAGAGAGTGCTCAGCTCCACAGGGAAGCCTACATAGGAGAATTTCCACTGCAAAGCAAAGCAAAGCAAGGCATCTATCTGTACAGTACAAGAGCAGAGCCACGGGGGGGGGGGGGGGGGGAGGGGCACACATTTTCATTTGTGTTTTCACAATTATGTATTGCATGTGCATGTTTGTTTGTATATGTGTGTGTGCACACATGCGTGTATGCGTGTGCTAGTGGGGGATCATGCCATGGTGCATGTGGAAAGGTCTGGACAACTTGGAGGAATTGTTCTCTCTACCATGTAGGTCCTATGGACGGAACCTCGGTTGTCAGACTTGAGAGCTTCTGCCAGCTTTTCGTTTGTCATTTGATGGAGCGCCGCTATGCTCCAGCTGATACAGGTCTTTGGCCAATGTCTCTGTAGGGAATGGGCCCAGCCCAATCTACTGATATATCTCAAAATAAGACAAGTGTGGCATTTTAGAGCCAGGGTATAATATAAGTTCAACTCCCCTCACTGCGTTGGGCATTGAGTCTCAAAGATGCTGCCTTCCCCAGTTACTCAGCAGACAAGTAGAGTTTGGAGGCAGGCATCTTGCTCTGCTCTGCATCGTCAGGCTTTTCTGAAGCATGCTATTCATGCTTCTCACACAAAGGGTCTGCCTGTCAAGGACAGCCTAGAAGTACTTGCTTTGCCGCCGGAAGGTCTGGTCTGGCTTTGGAAGGCCTCTGTGTAGTTGCACCTCACACAGCTGTATGAATTCATGCTGTTTTTGCCACTCACGCAGATCTTGGTGGCCTTCAACAAGCGGATGCTGGCTGCAGAGACAGTTAAGTGGGAGGTTGCTTTCGTTAGCGCTTTTAAATGCTTTGTCTCCGCTGGTGTGTACCCTGGTACCCAGGGTGCAGATGGAGTGAAGGCGGTTTTAGGAGTCTGGGGGATAGGAGGTGGGGGGGGGGGGGAATTCTGCCTGAACTTCCACAGCTCATCAGCAAGAGGCGCAAATGCAGATTCCAAAGCCCGAGACCCCTGCTGGCCTAAGCTGGCCTGAGTGTAGGAAGTGCCTGAGATTAGTGATGCATCTGCCCTGGTCTAAGATGACCCTTGGGACCTGCACATATCCTACGGTGTGTCTTTCAGTGCAGGCATGGGCATTTCTTTCAGGCCTAGGGTTGGAATGAATGGGTCCTATACACTGCTTATTTCTAATTTAGTGGATGCTTCAGGCTTTAGCTTTTGACTTTTTTTTTTTTAAATACAAAGACCCTCCAAGCATCAATACCTGACTATGTCTGTTTTGACTGCCCTATGTCCATACAGACCATACTTTCTCATCTCTCTGTTCCTCCATCCCTATATTTCCAAGTTCCCTTTAAAGTCCATAGCAACATTGACCAAAGACCTCACCCTGCTTGGTGTGGAGCCAAAGCCTATTGTGGCATCTCACAGGAGTGTTCTGGGGCCGTGCTCTGGTCCTTCCAGCCCACCCCACTCATATAGATCCAATCCCCTTTGGGGCATCCCTGGCTGCCTCTCCTACAACTCTGAAAAACGTTCGGATGAAGCCTGTCACTAACTTGTTTCCCCAAGTCAAAGGGACCCTTCTCCTGGCTCTTTTCACAACCTCCTGGAGTTTTTGAGACAAGGTCTCACCCTGTAGCCCAGGCTGTCCCGGAACTAGTACATAGCCCAAATGGGCCTCAAACTTGTAACAAGCTCCTGTTTCAGTTTCCCAGGGGCTGAGGACCCCTGACTAAAACAAGTTTAACTTTGGCAGATGGAAACCACAGGCGCATTCATCGGGGCCCCAGGATTGGCTTGTGCAAGGAACTTGCATGTTGCTCTCAACATAATCTGGAGGAAAACGCCAGGACTTTGATGATGTCATTTGAGAAGTAGGAAAGTAACCTAAGCAGTGCTTTGCCTAAAATGAGACGAGTCATCTCTGCCATCAAGTGTGACTGAGGAAAGCCCTTGCTCGGCAGCAACTTGGCACACTTGCACACCCAGCCAAGAACTGCCCCCAGCCTGGTGCTGCCTGGGCTTTAAATCACTTCCCAGCCAGAGTAGCTCCCAAACGCCATCCTGACGTCATATCACTTGTTTTGTTCTTTCATGTACCATGGTAGGCATGATTACAGACACAGCAGCTGTATAGCTCTTTGTACTCTCACTACTTGTGTTTGTGGCATCCATATTGTGGCACACACACACACACACACACACAATTCTCATAGCTGTATTTAGTTCCAAAGTTTCCACATTGTGATTCCTTTTTGCTCTTGGACATTTGCATGCTGTTACGAATAGTGCTACTGTACACATCCTAGCTTAGTATATGCCTGTGTATGTCTGGGGTATGTGCCGAGAAGTGGAATTAATAGGCCCCATGTCCTTCCTATTTCTACTTTAGTAGGCACTATGGCTAACGCAAACTTACCGTCTGCCCGGAGTATCCAGCTTATGTTCATCAAAATTGAAAATTCCTCCTTTGCCACACTTGTCTTGACAAGTTCCACTTGGAGGTCCCTCAAGTCTCCTGGAGTGAGTGTGTGTTGGACCATCCACTCTGGAGAGGGCCCTGGGAGGAGGCAAGGGGACTTCATTTGACACTCCTGTTTCTGGCCCAGTCAGAAGTTACTTCCTCCAAGTGATCTCCCCTGTTCCATCACCGGTTCTCAATGTTTACTGACACCAGTCCTCCTTTCTCCAAGCCTCACCCAGGATGCCACCCAGGACACTATGACAGCTCTTTTTCAAAGGCCATCTTTGCTGCCACTGGACCTTCCGTTCACTCTCCCTAGTCATATTCTTGGACAAAACCCACCCGTTCTTCAAAGGCTACCATGTCGGGTGGGCACCTACGCGTAAAGCATTTGCTGCCTACTCCCAACGGGTGGTGTCGCCCCTTGCGCCCTAATCTCTGTCCCTCTGTGTGGTGACAGGTACTGCTTCCCATGTAGCGAGGTGTGTCCTACTCTGCCTGTGTGCTAATTCACTGGGAGGCCAGCCTTACTCCCCAAAGTCCGCCTTGAGAACCTCATTCCTGTTGGTGTCCCGTGACCTTCCCAGTTCTCTAATGCACCCACCTGTCTCAGAGCCACACTGAATAGTCTGCAGGAAAGAGAAACCAAATGTCACGTTGAAGCCAGTAAACCACAATCCTTACTTTACCAAATTAGGCACAACACCATCCTTTTCCTTAGATGCATATACAAGTGACAAGCTTTCAACAAAAAGATGAGCTGGGAGCTGGAGAGATGATTCAGCAGTTAAGGCAGCATATTGTTCTTGCAGTGGACCTACATTTAGGTTCCAGCTCCTGTATCGGACAACTCACAATTGCCTGTAACTCTAGCTCCAGAATTCATTGTCTTGGTTTCTGAGGGCACACACACACAATTAAAAATACAATTCTTAAGCCGAGCGTGGTGGCGCATGCCTTTAATCTCAGCACTCAGGAGGCAGAGGCAAGCGGATTTCTGAGTTCGAGGCCAGCCTGGTCTACAAAGTGAGTTCCAGGACAGCCAGGGCTATACAGAGAAACCCTGTCTCGAAAGAACAACAACAACAACAACAACAAATACAATTCTTTAAATTTTTTAAAAGAAAAGAGCTAGTTTTATTGCACTTTCCAACTTGAGGGGAGTTGAGCTGCCCCGCTGTAGCTGTGATGAGCCTTGGCTTAGCCATTGGTATGCCTGGTTTCCTGGCAGCTGCTCACCCCCTTGAAGACCAGGTAGGCCTCATGCATGCTTACTTTCCCTGCCTCAGATTACTGAGGGCTCTCGTGAGGCCCCTTGTATCATCTAATGCTTAACTGTTGGTTTTCAGGACCATGTAATGTTTATTAATTTCTCCAAGTTAAGGATTGGCTATGTAAAGAGGAGAAGAAAGCAGGGAGCAATGACTGCAGCCCACAGGACACACATACACACACACATATATACACACACACACCCAAAGCTCATATCATATTTCTGAATGATCTAGAACTCAGCTGAGCTACTTAGAAAACCAGGGAGGAGCTGTGATCTCATCTTTCTAAAACAGCTTTCAAAAAAGTAAAACTCACTCGTGTCTACGAAAGGCCAGTTACTAACCCCTTTGATGTTTCCATTAAAAAGGGAATAGTATTGGTTTGGAAATAGTATATTGAGTCTAAAACATTTATTTTCGTTGTCAGTAATCTTCAGTGGCAAGACACAACGTGACAAACCCAAGAGACTCTAAGATCTCAGCCCTCTTATTTCCAAAACCTTGGTGAAGACAGGAAGCAGAGGTTTTGATGGAGCAAGTTGGGTTTGGGTGATGTCATCTATTGTTCTTTGCTTTGTGGTGTTCTCTTATTAAGCAAATGAGCCACCTTGTAGGAACCAAGTTCTGGTTGAATAGGAGCAAGACAAGGTGTGTAGGAAAAGCCAGGCGATAGAGTTCGTTCCTTGTTCTTCACAGCTGCCCCCAGGACAGTTTTTCTCTTGCATAGAGAGGGCTTCAGGACACCATAAATAAGCTGTGACTTTCCACAGTCACCAAGGATGCCTTCCACTGTGTGAAGAGAGCAGGGCTTGCATCTAAATGCCTTGTTGAGGATGCGCTTTTCCCTCTTGAATAACTAGAAAGATTCTTTCATTCATGGGGACTGGAGAAGAAAGGAAAGCTGCCTTCAGGAGTCAACATGGCCCTAGACAGAAAGGAAAAGCAAGCAAGCTGACAGATGCAGGCTGTCTGTTGACCCAAGAGGTGGGCAGCACAGATGTAAGCAATACTGTCTTGTTTGTCATGATGAACGCGGGGACAAGGCATACCTGTGTGAGTTGAGTACCACCCTTTTTCTTTTTGAGGAGAATACTAAGACTAGATGAGTTCAAATGCCCAGGATGGCGTCTGTGACAGTTCTAAACCTCACGCCCCTGGGAAGCAGTCTGACAGCAGAAACCTTCCAGGATGGCAATAGATGGTGTGAGTTCAAGGCCTATCACGGTTAGCTCAGAGGTGCAAACTGGCCCCTTTCTAAGGGTGGTTCACGGACAATTCCTTGACAGTTGAGCTGGTAGGTCTGCATACGCTTGTCGCTTGTCAGGGTTCAGCTAAAAGGATGGGAACCGAAAGGGTGCCCACGATGGAGGGGGATGCTTACCGGCTCTCGAGGCAAGGCGCTCCTGCACGTTGCAGCCAAGATGAGCAACACTAGCAGCATGGCCCTGCCACCGGCCACCGCCCACCACCACGCGGAGCTGCGGCCTGAGGTCCAGGGTCCTCTTATCCAGATGCCCGCCGCAGCTCTCCGGGCTCCGCCTCCCACAATACGGCCCTGCCCTAGCCGGCGCTGGACAGTAGAGTGGCCGCCTTGTCGCCCTCGGGGCTCGCTGGGGTGGGCGGGGTGCGAATGAGTCGGGAGGGGGAGGGCAGAAGCTCCAGCAGGCGCGGGGCGTGTCGAGCCCCGCGCACAGGTGTGTGCCGCAGGCCAGGTGGGGCGACCGCACCCGCGCCTGGAGCCAGACAGAGCGGCTCGTCCCGTCCGGAGGAGAGCACGCGACCCTACCGGGACGCCAGTTAAAGGGCAGCGGGAGAGGATCAGCGGCCACCGCCTTCTCGGCACTCCTGGCTCCTGTCCTTCGCGTACCGGTCCAGGTGCGGAGTTGTCCCGGGTGAGTATCGAGTTTCAGGTCCTAGGCTGGGTGAGGACCTGAAGCCTCCTTTACTCAGAAAGAGTCGCCGAAAGAAAAGGGGGAGGGACTCGAGCCACTGAAACCTTCTGGGTTTTGAGAGAACTAGCAACTAGACAGGAACTTACAGTTACAAGGTAATAGTGATAGGAATCTCCACCCCTGGCCTCTCAGACTTTCTGGTTACGTGTACTCCTACAGACTGAGGTCTGGAGGTTACATCTGGGGTCCCGAAGCTGGTGTCTCAGCACTGTGGGTTCCTAGCTGAGGTTCTGACATTTGGCAGTGCTGCTTCTGCCTGAATGAGACCTGCCCTTCGCTCCACCACCTCTCAGACCTTAATTCTGGGAAGGTGGGCCAGCGACCATCCTTTTGAGATGAAATGGCTTGAGAGGGGGATAGCCCAGTATCATTTGGGGTTAGAGAAAGGGCTACAGAGCCTGGAATTCTGCGGCTTCTACCCTTCCTATATCGGTAGCAGAGTTGGGCTCATCAGACATGTAGACAGTGGAATTGGAGGGAGTCCTGCTTGTCCCTGCTGAGAGTCAAGCGGCTGTATTTGCTGAAGCCCTACTGGGCTACAGGCTAAATTCATCAGTGAGACAGACTTCAGGTGAAGATTCTGCTTTGGATTCACCTGGTAAAGGCCCAATCCCTAGCCTCTGTGGGATTGCAAGGGACAGTTGTTCTGGTTCCAGACCAAGGAGGTTGACAAAAGGGAGGTTGTAGCCCCACCCTCTCCTGGGACTGGGCCATCTTGGGCTCTTGCTCAACCTCAGCAAGCTGTTCAGGCCCAGTGGTTCCTGGGAACAACAAGCTTTCATAGCAGCCTTTCTGACCGGTAAACACTTGCCTGTTACCAGGGTGCAAAGGTGCATGCTCTTGGCATGGAGCTGAGCACTGTGACAGGAACCCACAAGGCCAGAGTACCTGCCCTGATGGGAAGGCCAAGTGAAGATGGCTTTGTTTCCATCTGAGAACTTTGCCCCATGGGGCTGAGGAGCCAGGCAGATGTTTAGATAAGAATCAGTCTTCAGTTTTGAAAAACAGCCCGTGGGGCTGTGCAGACCAAGTAGGAGAGCATTCCCTCTTAGCTGAGCAAGTCACAGCCGATTGCCAACACGTGTTCACTCTGTGAGTAGCTGAGTGCCAGTCCCTGGGCAGGCTTGGAGCTGCTCTGGCAGAACACACCCTGCTGTCGTCAGCTCAAGGCAAAAGGCAAGGGCTTTGGGACAGCAGGGATAGAGAGGTCAGGTCCAGGGACAAGTCAGCCATTTCTGGGCCCCTGAGACAGAAAGGCGGGTAAGAGGTGTTTCAGCTCTAGCAGGAAAGTTCTTGATGTCACATGCACACAGAAACTGGAGCGACCTCTCCTGACCTTGGCAAGGGGAGATGGGACAAGCATAAGGAATTGGGTACTTGATTGGCTTGTTTTGAGAAATGGCTCAGGGCAGCTAGCAGGGTTTCTCATCCCGGAGAAGAATCTGGTGGCAAAGGAGAGAGGAAGAGTTGGGTGAAGGGGGTAGAAAGGGGTGGAAGATATGGGAGAATACTCTCAGGCAAGGATGCCAGGACAGCCTCTGAACACTGCCTGAAAAGTGCCACCAACCCACCTCCAAGGCCAGTGATGACAGGCTTAGAGATGACACTGCCCTGACTCTGGGTCAGGGGCACGTACCTGTGGCCCAGGTGCAGTGGAAGGAAATGTAAGCAAGGCCCTGCAGCTACAGTTGAGGTTACATCTGGGCGAAGAGGCTGTACCTGCCCGTCTACAGGACTCTCTAACTTGCCACAAGTGCCCTCCTTACCCCTTAGTGATCCAAGTTGATTGAACATTTGACCTCTAAGATGACCAGCTGGAGTGGACCCACTTGCTTAGAGGCCTGAGCCTGGTCATGAGAGGCAGGGCCACAGAAGTAAAGAAGGCTTAGCTACTTCCCTTGGACGTATGGCAAGCCGCCACTCTCCTCAGAGCCTCAGTTTCCTTTCCTGTACAATTAAATGAGCGAGCCATCATAGTGAAGAGGTGTCTGGAATCTGAAGGAAGCAGTCTTCAGAGACTCCATATGCTGCCTGCAGTCATGTATTCTGTCTGCAGGGCTACAAGAGCCACCTGGCACTGCGAGCCTTCATGTCCAGGAGCTCGAAGGCTGCTCATTAAATCCCAGAACAAATGAATAAATGAGCACATGCCTTCCCCCAAGGCCATGCCTGAGTCTGTACACCAGGGAAGATTGTTTTGGCTTTCTTCCATCCTGTAGGAGAAGGTCCTAGTGTGGTCAGTCCAGAGCCTAGAGGATGACTCTGTCCATCACTCAGACTTCCAGCAGGTCTGTGTGGCCACTGCAGCCGAGACTCCAAGCCTCCAGGTTTCTTGGCTCTACGACGCACTTGCTGTCACTTGGCCATGGCCAGAGCTCTTGGTCTCTTGCCACCTCAGTTTCCCCATGGAACTGACGTTACTTGTCACTCTAGCAGAGCCGGCAGGAAACTCAGAAGAAACCAGAGTCAGAGGAAAGCGAGTTGAAGGGTTTAAATTTGCTGCGTAGAGTTTGAGCAGGGGAGACAAGACAGTTAAATATTTTTTTATTCTGATATCTCCATGTTCTCAAATGGAAAAATTCCCTCAGACCAATACATAAGCTTTGCTGCGTCCGTCCTGGAGAGAACAGGGCCCTGAGGGTTGCTGACATGCCTAGCTTCCACCCACACAGGTGGAATTTTCCACTTTGTTTTTTGCAAATATTAATCAAGTCTCTGGGCAGTTAACAGTGGACTCATTGTCTTGTGAGGAGGGAGCCGGTTCTGGCGAATGCCAGCTGCCTGCCAGGGCTCTTTGGCCAGACCTAGCTGGGATAACAGCCACTGGAGCATTCATGCCTCTGGTGCTACCTCTGCCCTCTGTTCCACTCCAGCTGCTTGGACTCAGCCATGCCTAATTTAATGCTATCTTTGAGGCAGAAACCCTGAGAGTCATCCAGGGCTTGCCAGTCCTTGATCTTGAGCCTGGGCACGAAGCTCCATATGTTCTTTGCCCAGTACAAGGGGCATAGGAAAACCCCAGACTCAGCCATGGTTATAGTTCAGGGTTAATGCTACCCCAGCCAATCCAGGAGGTGAAACCACGCGAGGGCATGACCTCTGGCATGTGATGTCTGTCCCATAGATGCTTGTGTTGTTTTACGTGTTTATATTATCACATTGGGGCTTCAAAAAGTATAGACCACAGAAGAAATGGAGAAGCCATTGACTACTCTCAGAACCTCATTATAGACGGGAGTCAGCTCCGTGGGCGGTGCAAGGCAAAGCAGCCAGCACTGTGGTGGAAAGAGAAGGCAGGATGATCTGGGGTTTGGTTG
The DNA here is from genome assembly GCA_902729485.2 of Mus minutoides. Taxonomy (NCBI): domain Eukaryota; kingdom Metazoa; phylum Chordata; class Mammalia; order Rodentia; family Muridae; genus Mus; species Mus minutoides. The sequence continues at coordinate 291,861 of LR755168.1, read as the reverse complement.
CCAGTAGTCGGGTTAACCAGTAGTTAATCTTGTTATTGGTCGTAGTTGAAGGGTCCCATTCTATATGTCTCAGAAGAGAACACAGCCACGTTGATGAGGTTAAGTAAGGAAGGGGGGTGGGATTCAGGCCATGACCCGTAAACCAGAGGAAATCTCCATGGGCTTTGAGCTTTGCATTTTAAAATATTTTAGATTTACTATTTTCCCCCCTAATGTCTCAAAATCATGAATCCCCTGCCTTAGCCTCTCCCTCCTAGGTGGTGGGGCTACAGGGATGCGCCACTATGCTCTGTACATTTTCCCTTTGCCCTCATAAAAACAAGAAACTATGAAGTAGAGAGCTGTTTCCATTTTAAAGACTTACTTATTCTTTGTTTTGTGTGTCTGAGATTTTTTCCGTGTGTATTTATATGCACCGTATGCATGCCTGGTGCCTATGGAGGTCAGAAGAGAGAGCACTGGTTCCCCTGGAACTGGAGTTCTGTGTGGTTCTGAGCCACCATGTGGATGCTGGGACCTGAATCCAGGTCCTCTACAAGAAGAGCAAATGCTCTGAGCCACTGAGCCTTCTCTCAAGCCCCATTTCCAGTTTTATAAGTCAAGAACCTGAGTCCCATAGACGCCACCTCCTGAGTGTGCTTGAGCTGTAACCATCACAAGGATCTTGACCAGCAGTTTTCACATTTCTGAAGTATGAGACTTGAACATGGAACCCCAACGTATAAGACATAAACAAGTGCATTTATTTTATAAGTTGGTATTTGCGCTTTTATTTTGCCTGACATTCCCCTCCCTCCCCGAGGGGGAAAAAGCACCACCATGATTAGGAGTGTATTCTAGAACCCCGGGCTGTGGGAGCTAAGTGACCTCTAACGTGATTTGTTTCTGCAGTGAGTTTAGTGATAGCATTTTTCATTTACTACAGTGAAGCAGTTGGATACCTTTAAGCTGCTCTCCCTTGCTGCCTTGGGACCTCCTGTGGCTAAAGATTCAGAAGTTTAGAAGGGGGCATGACGTGTATGTACATTGGGGGCCTGATCACAGCTGTGTAGGTTCTGGTGCAGGGCAGGTACTAGGGACCCACCTCCCGCTCTCATTAGACTTGGAGGTGGCTTGGTGTGCAATGGAAGATAGTATGCAGGTGAACATGGGCTTCAGACCATGTAGGCTTTATGGAACTGTTGCTCTTAATGTAAACCTTTCTAATGTAATATTAGGAGTGTTTTAGGGCAAAACCCTGGCTCCAGCCAGCTAGGCTATGCCACATACACATCCCTGTATGCCCGTTAGAGATGAGGAGAGGTGAAAGCAGAGAGAAGCGGTTGAATCCATGTGGCCACGTTGGGAAGATTGGGTAAAGAGCCCAGTGACTCCCCAGCCTGTCAGGATGCATCTATATGGTTATTGAGGACAAGAAGGCTGCAAAAAGTCAGAAGTCTTTAACGAGCCTGAACCTAGAAAGGAAAGCCGTCTTAGGAGGCAGCGATGATGGAGAAAAACGAAGTGTGTGTGCTGGATTTGGAAAACCCTGGAGTAAGGTTGCTACAAAGAGCCTGCATTAGAAAAGATGAGATCTGAGACCCACTCTGTGGGCATGCTCTGTACACAGACACATTCCACTACCCTATTTCAGCTGTAGAGGAACAAATAAAAAAAAAAAAGAGTGGAGCCAAGGGTAGAAGCAAGCAGTTCTGACTGAGGTGTGGTCTGGCTTGTTAGTGTCTCTTCTGATTCTGCTGTTGGTCTGAAGAAGCTTTTATTGCTTAAGAGGACAACAAAGTGATCCAGATCATGGCCTCACCCAGGGACAATGGCCTCACCCAGGGACAATGGCCTCACCCAGGGACAATGGCCCTCCTCTAGGGTTGTTCTACCCTGGTTGGTTCTGCTGTTGGTAGAATCCAGGCTAACTAACTTCTCTCTCTGCCTCAGTCTTCAGGGGGACCAGCTAGGCTAGGTGGGTGGACACACCTCAGTCCTTTACATACCTCTGCCGAGTCAAGCGTGACCTGAAGTAAACATGTCACACACAGGAAGGCAGAGAAGCCAGGTTTTCATCCTACCTTTAACTGTCCTGTGAGCCCAAGGGGGTGTGAGCCCTTTGTACTAAGAGTCATTTCCACAGTGCCTGCTGCCTTCAGTTGTTTCTTAATGAAGTGCTAGAAAGACAGACATCTCTGATGGACAGAACTAACGGGTTTGGGGAGGCTCCAGCATTCAGGGTGCAGTTTCTAACATGCTCGAACTTCCTGTGGTGAATGAGTAGATATTCACTTACTTATTTTCAGATTCTTTTAATTTCTCATGGGCTGATCTTAAAACACACTGAAAATCAACCCCAGTCACAGAGCAAGCCATACATAGCCCCGTCCGTTGCAAGGCGAGAGGTAAGGTCACTGAACCAGATACTTGGAGAAGTTTCTCAACTCTGCCGTCCCTCTGGACTTGTCTTTCACAGAAAATCGGGATAGTGTGGGGGCCATCCCAGTAGAGACTGCACTGCATCCAGTTATTTCCAATGTGAGGTGAGGGCTAACTGAGAAAATTCTCTGATTTGAAAAGACAGCTGCAGCAGAGCGTCTACAGAAGTCCTCGGGCTCTGGAAAGAGTGAGCAGGGTCAGGTCAGTTCCTTCAGCTTGTCCTACAGCCTGGACCAGGCCTCTGCCTTGGTGCTTTCTGTCCCTCCCTTGTGGGTGATATTTGAGATTCTCAGTCAACTGTGGTTGAAATCCTCCCTGGCATGGAAATTTGAAATAATATGCAAATGTAGCTAGAGGGAACTGAGGTGGGAACTCCTGGTCTGTTCCCTTGTTTGAGTTTCCTGCCCTCCTAGCGCCTGTGGTGAACCTGGTCTTTTATTTTCTTTCATTCTAGCCTTTGTGTGCTCTTTACAAAATTCATAATCTGCAATGCAAATGTCATGTAAATACAGTATTGAGGAAATAAAGAAGTGAGTAGTTTTTTCTGGGAGTTTTTTTTTTTTTTTTTTTTTTATGAAAACGTGTTCATGAGCATCCCCCAAGACCTCTGCACGTCACATCTGACAGACAAGGGTTACTTTATCTTCCTCAGAGATGAATTCTAGTCCCCAGGATCTAGCTAAGAGCCAGACACAAGCGTACCTACCTCTTATTTCTCTCACAAACTGCAGACCCACCCCTACCCTGCCCTTTCCCACCCCATGTTTATTTATTTGAGTTTATTTTTAAGAAATATGATTTCCCCACATGGATTCTGTGCACAGTGGCCTCAAATGTCCTCTGTTTTCTTTATTTTCTGTGCTTGACGGGCAATGCATGATGGGCATATCTGAAAACATGGTGTCACCCCAGCTTAAGTGTTAATTAGCATCACAGTATTTTAGGCAGGGTATTTCCCAGGTGACATTGCAGCCTTCTGTTTAGACTCTATCCCAGATGAGGAGGAGTCCTTGCCTCTCAGTCCTCTCCTTCACATGATGTCACCTTGGTGAGGTTCAAGCTGACCCTTAACCTGTTTCTTTTCCTACTTTTTCTGGTCCCAGGAACCCCTCATTCTTGGGATGCTCCACTGTGGAGAATGTGGTGGGGAGAGCAGTGGCGCGGTGAGGACATTGTTAGGACACTGTAGGGAGGCTTCTAGGGAAGGAACTGTGGAGCCTGAGCAGACAGGGTCTGTGGTGTGGGCAGAAGTGGATGCATGTCACTTAGGAGATGTCAGTGCTTCTCCGTACCATGGCTCCCATGGCCACCCCTACCTACTCTTACAGCATGTCTTACTTACTCTCTACCTGCTTCTGACAGCCTTGGCAATGAGGGATCATGGCTGTTGGTAAATGAAACAACCTCCCATCTCCATGCTGGTCTCTGCTGGCTGCAGCTTGATAAACTCAAGCCCACCAGGCTGCCAGTCCTTTTGCAGCTCTGACACCTGTGCTGGGCCTGTCATAAGAAAGACCTTTAATTTCCCCGAAGAATAATTCATTTTCCTCTTGTCGCCCTGTTACTGTACAAGAGCCTGGACACCGAGACCTATGCTTGCTCAGCTGGGGCCACTGTACCAAGTCCCCACCTGTTCTGAGGTCCTCTTGGCTGTTCTGTCCATTCAGCAGAGCACAGCCCCTACCTGGAGTACACGGTCCTTGAGACAACCTGAGCTGCTGCCATCCCCTTCTGTTGGTCTCTTACCTCTGGGAGAGCACCCAGCATTAACCTTATTGCATCCTATCTTCTTAATACACCTTGGGCAATTACTGTCCCCGAATAAGACTTCAAGGGAAGCCGGGCGTGGTGGCGCACGCCTTTACTCCCAGCACTTGGGAGGCAGAGGCAGGCAGATTTCTGAGTTCGAGGCCAGCCTGGTCTACAGAGTGAGTTCCAGGACAGCCAGGGCTATACAGAGAAACCCTGTCTCAAAAAACCAAAAAAAAAAAAAAAAGACTTCAAGGGAAAGAGTTGGCAAGTTAACTCCTCCAATTCCCCAACACAGGAACAATATATCCCCTGGTTTGCAGTATAACGGCTGCTTTTCTCATGACTGTGACCAAATTCCCAACAGAAACAGCCTTAGAGTGGAGAGGTTTGTTTAGATTCGTAGTCTGTTACAGTGGGAAGGCAGAATGGCCGAGTGGGTCAATTACTGGATAACAAGAGCTTGTAGCAATGACTTTGTGCAAGTTGCCAACAAAGGATGCCATCAGGCACAGTGGGCTAGGCTATAACCTCACGGTCCATACCCAGTAACCCATTGCCTAGTCATGTCTCCCTACCCCAAAGGTTTCGCAACCTCCTAAGGCAGCTGGGGACCAAGTGTTCAGACACATGAGCCCATTGCAGCTAGTTCACATTCACACTGGAAAAGGCAAGTGTGCTTGTAGGCCACGTTAGCTCCCCACCTTCTGCTTCCGATGAGGACCACGTGGAGATCAGCTAGAGAGTAGGGATGGGCACAGATGGCAGATTCTTGAATATAGTGGGTCACCTGAGCTGGAGCAGGTGCTATGGGAGGGAGATGGGAGATTGTGGCACTCGGTCCAAGAAGTGTCAAGGCAGGGAGCATCTATCAGCCTCTGAAGTCGTCAACATGTAGGTGTCCAGTTGGGAAGTACTGGCTCAGGCCATGCTTCAAGGGCAAGGCCTTGGGACATGTGACATCATCCTTGAAGACCCCCAGCTCTTAAGGGTTTTCTTGGCCACCTCTGCTCCATGTACAAAACAAGTGGACAACGACAATGAAAGAGCAGATGCTGTTCAGAATGGCGAGAACAGACTTGATTGGTGTGAGAGGTTGGGGCCCCAAGCCCTGTGGCTCTCTATGGAAGGATGTAGGGGAAGAAGGGAGCAGGGTCTAGGAATCCATTTCTGTAGTGAAGAGTAGAGTGGAGAGGGCCCGCTTCACCTGGGCAGGGTGACAGAGAAACCAGATGGCCTGGGGTTTATTTTTATTTTGTTTTTCTTTTTCTTTTTCTTTTCCTTTTTTTTTTCTTTTTCTTTTTCTTTTCTTTTTTTCTTTTTCTTTTTTTTCTTTCTTTCTTTCTTTCTTTCTTTCTTTCTTTCTTTCTTTCTTTCTTTCTTTCTTTCTTTTTCTTTGACACCTGGCTCCAAGGCATGTGAGAGGGGTTCTGAATTCATGGACAAGCCTTGGGCCTATTTTAATGCCCTCATTTTGGGGTAGAGAATTTCCCTTACCCCATTTTGTCCCATCCACAGTGGCTTCACCAACAGAACCAGAGAGTATGCTGCCTGTGCTACCAGGGACAAGAGGACACGGCCTTGTTCTCTGTGTCCAGACATCGTCTCTCAGAGGCTGAGTAGCTCCCTATTGTGGGAGATAAGACTCTCTGCTGTAGCTGTCTGCTATGCGACTGTGGAGAGAGAGAGAAAGTTTTAGGGAGAGAAATTTGAGTTTAAGAGAATTATGTGTTGACGATATAAGAAAAAGACAGAAAATAGATTTTCGAAGAGAGTGTCTTAAGTTTTGTTAACATTTAATTCTGCTCATTTACCAAGACATTTATTTACATAGCCTACATAAGCTGACCTCAGACTCTCCATGAGCCCACGGCCTCATCTTCCTGAGGATTCAGATTACTGACATGAGACAGCACACCCCACTGGCATCAATTATGGTGTCTAGGGCATGCAGTAAAGAACATGTTATATAATAGCTTTGATCTGTGTATGGCTAGGTAGCTATGGACAGGTTATGACCTAGAACTTCCAGGGTTCCTGATGCCTGGTGCTTCCTGTCTGTCATAGCACAGATGCATAGGCTTGGCCCCGATGTCTTAGACAGTCGGGAACAATGGGCTGTAGGCCATGTTCAGGTCCATCCTCGAGTGAGTGTATCTCTGCAGCCAGTTTTACAGCGTGTAGCCTCTAAGCTAGGCTCGGCATATGGAAAGCCGGTCTCGGCAAAGTCCCCGGTGAATGTGGTCAGTATAGACTAAGGCTTCTCTACAAAGCTGATATTTGAGTGAGGCCAGAGGACAGGGAGGAGTGATCCAGCTGAACAGAAACTGAGAACAAGTACCTGGAGGAAAGAGCAGTGCATGTCAGGGTCAAGTATGCGAACTTGGAACTGAGGAGCAGCCCAGGGTGGGGTGGGATTAGACAAGCAGACAGAGACCAGCCAGGCAGGCTTAGGGACAACAGGGACTCTGAGGCCATTAGGGAGCTCTTCTGGTCTTTGAGGGAGTTGGGTTGCCAGGGATGGAGGTAACAGTGAGATTCCTATTAGAACCACTAGACAGACTACAAGTCTCCGTTCTCGAGATTGAGACTCCAAGTTGGGCTGCCCCTGCACTGCCCCTGCACTTACCCAGAAACACTATAGGTCTGACGATGAGGTAGTGGTGCCGCCAGCCAGGATCTGCTGGGCTGTAGGAAAGCAGCCAAAACTTTGCCAACTCTTTGACCTCCTTGGCTCTGGCATGGGCGTTTGGCGCCTCATGCGCAGCCCATGTCCAGATTGTTACCTTTTGGCTGCCTCAATGCGGCTTAGTTGGTAGGGACTGTGGTGGGGCTGGGTAATCCTCTGACTTGATGTCTTGGGGCTTGCTTCTCTTCAGGTAGCAATTGTGAAGATTCTCGCACCCCTTGTCCCCCTGGGGGACTTAATGGCATACCCCATGCCCAGTGCCCAGCACAGGCAGCGCTATCTCTGGTCAGTTTGATGAATGGTATGGTGTTCCTGAATGATGACATAGAGGCTCTTCCTCTTGGCACAAATCCACTCTCAGTTGGCACCTTCATCTGGGTCCTCTGGAAACAGGTAATCAAAACCTGCACTAGAAGGCCAGGTGACAAAGTTCATTTGATTTACCCCAACCCTCCAGTTCTCAGAATGACTCTGCAGTTTGGCGAGGGTGACAGTGGCCTCCAGCAAGAGTCTAGTTGCTGCCCTGAATATCTGTGTCCTAGGATCAACGATAGGTTTGAAGGCCAAATAGCCTGGAACAGTGCTGGGACTCCCCGGGAAGCAACTTTTCTGGGCCTTGAACCCCTTGAGTCGCTGAGCTCTGGACTCAGGTCTACCTGAGCCTGTCTAAGGTGCTGGGGCCATGTGGTCACTATTTAAATGACCCTTTTGTATGGATGGACACAGTTCTTAGCAAGCAGAGCCCTGCTGGTAAGTTTTGAGGTGTAGTTTCTCTGTGGTGTTAATGACCCTGGATGGACTCCTGATGTACTTTTGGTCTAGGCATTCCTTTTCAACTCCTGGAAGTGAGGTGCCTGAGACCCAGGACTTCAAGATCCCAGTGTGCTCATTATCTCCTGGAAAGACTTAACTGCTCCCCAACTAGGCCCAGAGCAGAATCTGGATTTGTCAAGGGGCCCAAGTTCCTCAGGCTGAAACAACCCTACGCTTGGTTAGGCTATGGGCATGGCTGAGTGCACCCAGCATTCTTCAGAGCGAGCTCTTTTTTGGATGACTGCAAACCAGGAGCTCTGAGGTCCATGGCTCTGACCCTCATATAGTATGTACTTGTTATGTACTGGGAGGATATTTGGACACACACACACACACACACACACACACACACACACACACACAGAAGGGGGTGCCATTAGGAGTCCTGTTCAAAAGGTCTTTCTGATGGTTTCCAGCGTTCCAGCAGCACAGCTCCAAAGACAGATTGTGTCCCAAGTAAGAGACTCCTGAAATAGTGGGTAAAATCGCCAGATACGTATGGCTGGTCACAGACTTAAAACCACAAGCAATCCGAATGTTCTCACCACGGAGTTGCACATACTCTTTGATGCCCAATTTCAGTTGCCAGATGCAAAGGCTTAAGTCATGCTATGGAGGCCTGTGAAAACAACCTCAACAGCAAAACAGCGGGGGGGGGGGGGGGGGGTGGCCCTGGTATTGCGATTCTCCATTTAATGTCCTCTCAGGATTCGATCTGTATACCACATGCGGACCAGACCCTAACTAACCTGAGCTGGTGGCAAGGGTGTCATGGTAGAGCAGCTGAGGACTTGCAGGTGGTGGTGGGGGATATGGTTCTGCAATGCCAGGGGCAAAGGAAAGGAAGGAAAACTGAACCCTGAAAGGAAAGCCTCTGTCTTCTCTCCTCAGCAGGCCACACCTCCTGGTGAAAGGCTCCTAGTGCTGTCCTTTGTCTCAGGCCTTGGTACTGGTTGCCTGGATTAGGAAATGAAGCACAGCAGATACAGATTGGAAGCTTGGGGTGCATTGGCCACTCAGAGAAACCGCTCTTCTCAGATCTGTTGGTCTGACTAGATAGTTTGATTTAGCTCTTTGATGTCTTTATGGCAGTGCTTGGCTGTGTACTTAAGCCAGCCCAGGGCCACCACCCTTGGGCCAGGAAGTCCAGCAGTATCCTGAAATCTTTAGATCTGGCTTATCCAAATAACCACCACTTTACAGCACCCACGCACAGGGATTGTGGGGCTCCGCATTTGTTTTATTGGTTTGTTTTGGTTTTGTTTTATGTTTGTTTGTTTTTGATGAGGGGTGAGAGTGGCTTTAATCACTTTTAAGTTTACTGTGTTACTTTACCATCACTGGCCATTTCCACAGTTCCTCAGCTAACCAGACAGAAGCTTCGCTCCTTTATTAAACAGTTTTCCCCCTTGTCCCTAGTAATGTCTAATCTGTTTTCTCTGCCTACAGATTGACCTATTCTTAGGTATCTGGTTTATTTCACTTATCATAATGGCCTTCATGTTTCAGTTACAATTTAGCTTGTTTCAGATTCCATTCCTGAATAAGAATCCATTGTCTTTATGTACCCCATTTTTGCTTATCTGTTCATCAGAATATGCAGATCAGTACCTTCCCACCGTGCTTTTGTGATTAGTGCAGCCACAGCCCCGGTGTGGCATTGCCAGGCATTGCCAGGAGGAGTCTGCCTTTCATCCCTTCTGGGAATACCTACAGGGTAGGATTACTGGACCATGTAGTAACTCTTTTAACTTTTTTTTAAATCTTCCAGCTTGTACCCCCCAGTGGCTAACATTTGACTCTTTCTCAGCAGTGTGCAAAGGCTGTCAACTTCTGGACACCCTTGGCAACTTGTGCTATTTCCCATCGGTTTCCGTTCCAGGCGTACTGATGGGTACAAGCTAGTATTTCTTGGTGGCTTTGATTTGCTGTTCTCTAACGACTGGTGGGGGCTTAAGCATATTTTTGTGCTCCATTACATCTCCTTTAGCAAGCCTGTCTATTTAAGAGCTCTTCTGTCTGTCTGTCTCCATCAGGATTTTGCTGTTGTTAAGTTCCAGGAGAACATTGTGTATCCAGGATATCAATCAGTACCTGGTCGAACATGAGAACATGAGACTGGCAGGTGCTTTCCACTTGGTGGGCTTGTTATTTCGCTTGGATTTTGGTTTTGAAACAGTGTCTTGCAATGTAGCCCTGGACTTCTACATAGATCAGGTTGGCCTCACACAGTGACCTGTTTCCACCCTACCCAGCTTGTGGTTTCACTCTTGCTAGCGCCCTTAGATGCACAAAAGTGTTAACATTTGTGGAACTGAAATTCATCTATTTTTTTTCTTTTATTACCTGTAATTTTGGTATGGTATCTGAGACACTATTTCCAAATCTAATGTCATGGGGATTTCCCCCGTGTTTTCATCAAAGTTTTTTTTTTTTTTTTAAATTAATGTGTGTATATGTGGTATATTCACATGTGCATGGTCATGTGTGTGCACATGTGTGTGGCTGTGCATGCACGAGGTCAGAGGTCAACATCGGGCGTCTTCTATAACTCTGCATCTTATTTATTTATTTACATAGGCTATTCCAAACTCAAGAGATCTGCCTGCCCTCTACGTCCTGAGTGCTAGAATTAAAGGCCTGTGCCACCTCATCTGATTCTAATGTTTGAGCTAGGGTTTCTTATTGAGCATAGATCTCCTGAGTCAGCTGGGCTGGTTCGCCATCAAGTCCCAGGGACCCTCCTATTTCTGGCTTCCCAGCAGTGAGAGCATATACACACAGTGCCACATATGTCTGTGTGTGTGTGTGTGTATGTGTAAGCACATGTGTGTTCATGGTCACCGAATAAGAACATCACTCTTCACCTTTTCCCCCTGAAAAAGGTGACCAAGAGCTGGGAGGGAGAGTGGTCAGCAGAGTCCTATAATCCTTTCTCCACGTTCCATAGCTCTGGGTCACAGCCCCGTGTGTGGCCAAGGCCAGTTCTTCCATGGTTTCTCCAGACTTGAGTTCAGGTCCTAATGGTTGTGTAGTAAGCACTTTACTTACTTGAACCATCTCTCCAGCCGCCTCCACATGGTCTTTTAAATAGGTTCTGGGGATCTCAACTCAGATCCTCAGGCTGGCTCAGCAAGCACTTTCCTGACTGAACATCTCCCCAGCTTCTTGGGTTGACTTTTGACTGTGGCAAAAGCAAAGGTACAAGCTCATGCTCTAGCCTGTGGCTTGCTTCCCAAGTGGCATTTGCTAAGAAGACCTCTGTTTCCTCTTTGAACGATTTAGGCTGTGGTTGAAAACCAGTTGGGCCATCTATGCAAGGACTCATTTCTGTATTATTGCATTAGTTCAAATGTCTTCTGACACCACCGCAGTTTTTGTGACTATGGAGTTGCAGTAATTTTATAATCCAGAACTTTGGGTCTTCTGGTTTTGTTATTCTTCCTGGGGTTTTGGTTTGGTGTTTTTGTTATTGTGTTTCTAATATGTTTATAAAAAGATAAAGAAGTATAAGATGTGTTCTATGGGGATGTGGTGAAGTGTAGGGGAAGGAGGTGCCTCAGTGGACCCACGCCAAGGGCCCATCCCTTTCCCCTGAGGGACCAGCCACATGATGGGATAGTATAGAATAGAGTTTATTCAGGGCATAGAGAGGGGAGTTAAGAGGATAGTAGAGGCAGAGAAAGGCAGAGAGAAGGAGAGAGTAGAGAAGTAGAGGCTGGCCTTGGCCATGAGCTCTTGGAGAGAAGGGGAAGGTGATGGCAATGGGGAAGGGGAGAGCAAGAGTAGGAGAGAAGTAAGAGATCAAGAGAGGGAGGAGGGGACAAGCAGCCCCTTTTATAGTTGGCCAGGCCTATCTGGCTGTTGCCAGGTAACTGTGGGGAGGAGCATACCTGGCTGTTGCCAGGTAATTGTTGGGTGGAGTTTAGACAGAATGCTAACAGTTTCTGCTTGAAGTCTCTTGAGATCCCTTATAATTTCTTAAATGAACCTTCTTTCTCCTCTTTATTTATTTTTTATTCTTTCATGTGTGTGCATGTACCACTATGTTCATGTGAAGGTTAGAGGACAACTTGTGGGAGTCACTTCTCTGTTTTTCACATGTAGATACTGGGCTCAAACTTGGCTTGTTAGGTTTGGTAGCAAGCACCTTTACCTGTAGCCATTTCACCCCCAAAATGAGGTTTTTCTACAGCAAAAAAGAAATGCCATTGGCATGTGGTAGAAGTTGTGTAGGAACTACCATCGTATCAGTAGTACAGGTATCTTGACAACAGTAATTCTTCCAATCTATGAATGTGGGAATTTTTTTCTATTTTTTTATACCATTTTGTTTGTTTGTTTGTTTGTTGTTTGTTTTTGTTTTTTCGAGACAGGGTTTCTCTGTGTAGTCCTGGCTGTCCTGGAACTCACTTTGTAGACCAGGCTGGCCTTGAACTCAGAGATCCACCTGCCTCTGTCTCCCAAGTGCTGGGATTAAAGGCGTGTGCCACCACACCACGTTTTTTTTGTTGTTGTTGTTTTGTTTTTTTTTTAGCAACATTTTTATAGTTTTCAATAGCCAATGTGACGATTAATCCTGTCAGCCTGACAGGATTCAGAATCTTTCAGAGGCCACATTTCTGGTTGTGTTAGAGGGGGCATTTCCAGAAATTTGACAGGGAGGCAGGAACATCTGCCTTAAATGTGGGTAGGTCGATGTCGAGCCAGCCCTAGACTGAACAAGAAAAGAGCGGTGGAGGCCAGCATCCATTTCTTTCTGCTGCCCGAGTATAATTGCAACCTGACCAGCCACTTCACACCCCTGCCTGAGTTCAGTCCCTTTTATGAGAGATTATATCCCCTCAAGCCAAGAGCTGAAGTCAAAAACAAACAAACAAACAAACACCTTTCTTTCTTTAAGTTGCTATTGTCAGGCATTTTGTTACAACAGGGATAAAGTAACTAATACAATGTTGCTTTTAAACCTTTGGTTAAATTTAGGCCTAATCTTTTGTTCTCTCTGTCTCTGTCCCTCTGTTTCTCTGTCTCTGTGTCTGTCTGTCTCTCTCTGTCTCTCTCTCTGACTCTCTCTGTCTCTCTGTCTCTCTGTCTCTGTCTCTCTCTCTGTCTCTCTCTCTCTCTTTCTCTCTGTGTAATTATTTTGGCAAGAACTTGCCGTACTGTGTGGCTTCTGTTCTTAGTTGAGAAGTTTTCTTGCTAACAGTGTTGAGCACGGCACAGATCTTACCTTTCGCTGCTTCTCTCTGAGCCAGCTTTTATCTTCATCAGTTTCCTCCATTGTTTTTCTCTATCTCTGCTTAGATCTCCAGGGTTTCCTTCCCTCTGCTAGCCTTGGTTTAGTTTGTTCTATTTTCTAGTTGTTCACAGGATAACAATCTTCCCTCTGAAGGTGCAGCTCTGAGCGGCCTGATAAGACCTGCTTTCACCATGTTGCGTAAGTGGTGGTGTCTCGTGTGTTCTCTTTTCTTCGTTTCACACGTTTCTAACTTCCTCTGTGATTTCTTCTCTGAGACATTGGGGTTTTGGAGGCATTAATTTCATATTTTTTGAGTTTTCTTCTGCACATTGATTCCTAGTTTTGTTCTACTGTGGTCCAAATAGATTCTGGTATGTTTTCTGTCTTAAAGATTTATAATCTGTCCTGGAGTTTGGTTAGTGTACACTTGAGGAAAAAATGTGTTTTTGTCACTAGATTGAGTGCTTGGTATATATATCTGTTATGTCCGATTGGCTTATAGGAGTTTTTCTTCTATTAACTTATTAATCTATCATATTGAACTCTGAACATTGAAGTCTTCAGTTATTGTTCAACTATTTTCCCTTCAAATCTGTTAGTTTTTGCTTCATAAATCCTAGAACTTTTATGCATATATGAATTGCATGCTTTAAAATTCATTCAGGCTACAAGTGTCTGAGGTTTTCTTCCTATATTATGACTATACTTTTTGTTGTTGTTGTTTTGTTTTTTGTTTTTTGAGACAGGGTTTCTCTGTATAGCCCTGGCTGTCCTGGAACTCACTTTGTAGACCAGGCTGGCCTCGAACTCAGAAATCCGCCTGCCTCTGCCTCCCGAGTGCTGGGATTAAAGGCGTGCACCACCATGCCTGGCCTATGACTACACTTTTAGGATCTATCCAAACTGATTTGAGATGCTGTGGTTCATCCACTGCTATGTGGGCTTCCTCTTCCTCTTCCTCCTCCTCTTCCTCCTCCTCTTCTCCCTCCCCCTCTTCCTTCTCCCCCTCCTCTCCTTCTTCTCCTCTTCCCCTCCTCCTTCTCCTTCTCCTTCTCCCTCTCCTTTCCCCTCTTTTCCTCCCTTTTTCCTTTCCTTCCCTCCCATCTTGTTTCATCCTTTCTCTCTCTTTTCTTTTTTTTGTTTTTGTTTTTTTTCGAGACAGGGTTTCTCTGTATAGCCCTGGCTGTTCTGGAACTCACTTTGTAGACCAGGCTGGCCTCGAACTCAGAAATCCGCCTGCCTCTGCCTCCCGAGTGCTGGGATTAAAGGTGTGCGCCACCACGCCCGGCTCTCTCTCTCTTCTAAGATAGCTTCTATGTAGCCCACACTGGCCTTAAAATTGTGTCCTCCTGCCTCAGTCTCCCAGGTGCTAGAATTATAAGCATATACCACAGTTCTTGACATGATTCTACTACACTACTTCTGCAGCTGCTCTGGCCATAAGTATACAGTGGAGTCTCACTTAGTTTTCATTGTGGCTCACTGGTGGCATGCTCTGGACAGCTTATCTTCAAATGCTGAAGACCCAGGCGTAAGTATCTTCTTTGCTAAAGTGTCTGTTAATGTCTTTGACCCACTTGGTAATCAGGACGTTTGTTGCATATACTTAGCAGTTTAGTTTATGATGTGTATATTTTATGTGACAGTCCTTTATCTCAAGTGCAGTCAGTGGCTTGTCCTTTCTTTCTCTTGACAGTATCTTAGTAGACTTTTTTTTTTTTTTTTTAATTCTGATGAGATCTGGTTTACCAGTTTTTAGCTTTGTGTTTAGTTTTTGCCTTTGGTGCCCTATCTTAGGAAGTCATTGTCAGCCACCACTACCACCCCAAACCCCACCCCTCCCACACACATTGGGCTTTCCTGTTGCACTCTTGAATTTTTTTTTTTATAGCTTTGTGGTTTAGACTTGGGTCTGGGACCCACTTAGAACTTTGAAGCTATGTCCAGGTCTGGTTTCTCTTGTGCATTTCAGTGGCTCTGGCACCCTCTGTTGAAAAGGCCATTTCTGCTCCATCCCACTGCTTTGTTGGCCTATTTACAAGACTTTGCTTCTGAGCTCTGCCCTGCTCTGTTGATGGCTGCCTGTTTCATTGGCCACGGCGTACTCTCTGTTACTGTTCCTCCAGCAAGCCTGGAGTTCAGATAGTGCCAGCCCTATAACTTAATACTCTTTGAACATTGTGTTGGCTTTTATGCCTGCATATAAATTTTGGAACAGGTTATCAATACTTACAAATCTTGCTGGCATGTCAGAGTGTGACTGATACTCGTGTCTTGGCCTCGTCTCCCAAGCTTCCCCTGGAGCTACTTGTTAGGTCCAGGGACCTTTTTGATCAGTTCTTTCAGATTTCCTACACAGATGATCATGTTGGCCAGAAGATTTCACGTCCAACCTGATTGCTTTTTGAGCTTCCTCCGTTTGACTATTAAGTTAAGCTGTAATGTCCAATGTGACTGTTAAGTTAAGCTGTAATGTCCAATGTGATGGTAGAAGTGATTTGCCTTGCTCCTCCTGGTTCTGGTGGGAAAGCATCGGCGTTCCTTGCCACTATAGGGGTTTTGTAGATAACCTTTATCATGTTGGGCAGTGGAAAGGTTTAAACACTTTTGCCCAATGCTTTCTCTGTACCTCTTGTTTCTCCACCTCGTGATAATTTTCTTTGTTTCTTCCTCCCTTTCTTTTATTTTCCATTTTTTTCAGACAGGGTCTCACTATGTCCAACCTGGAATTTGCTATGTGAACAAGACTGACTTTGAATTCACAGAGATCCACCCGCCTCTGCCTTGAAAATACTGGGATTAGAGGTGATTGCCAGTTTTAATAGTGTTTCAGAAGAACAACAAAAAAAATCACACAATTACTTATATATTTTAAATCTGGTATGAGGTATAAGAAAGAGGTTGCCAACAGGAAAAATGAGTTTTTTTCTATACTCCTAAATAGATCGCCTACAATATCTGCAAAGTTCAACCTGGTGGTAGTAGTGTTGTTTTGTACTTGAAATGACAATTTGCAAACTGGAAAATTAAGAGACTTTTTATTATTGTTGTTGTTGTTATTATCATTATTATCATTATCATTATCATTATCATTATCATTATTATTATTATTATTAGAGAGATGATAGAGTGTAAGTTGGCCAGCTAGAGATACTGAGTGAGAAAAATGGAGCCCTCTGGTTCTCAGGCAGGTGTCCCTGTGCCCCTCCCCACTGGGTGGCGCTGCTGTGCTCTCCTGGGTATTGCCCTGGGTTCTGGTGTCCTTTCAGCCCATTCCTTATGGGGACTTTGCTGTGCCCACCTCCCTTTGCTTGTGACATCAGGGCTGGGGACTCCAGCTTCTTCTGCTGCTGTCATCCCTGCGATGACTTCAGATCCCCCACTTCTGTCAGACCTTTTCTTCTCTGGATTAAGACGAAAGCTTCTGGACTTCCAGTCAGAACATGAATGACCTCTTTTGCTATAAGATCCTCAGGACTCTTTTGTTTTAGAAGCCTGGCATTTTCTCTGTCACTGAGACTGCTAGAAAGTTCTTTATGAAATGTCTTCTAGACTTGTCCTCTTAGGTTCAAACTGCTGTGAGTCCCTGAATATTTTTTTTCTTCCCCTGCTCGTTTCTTTATTATCACTAACACTGCTGCTTTCTGAAGTCTCAGGGAGGGAGGAGGGAGGGGGAGGAGGGGGAAGAGGATCTGGTGTGTGTGTGTGTGTGTGTGTGTGTGTGTGTGCACTTCTGCTCTTTTTCTTTTTCTTTTTCTTTTTCTTTCTCTTTCTCTTTTTCTTTTTCTTTTTTTTCAAGTCTATCCAGTCTCTTTGAAGCTTCTGTTTGGTTGTCAGTGACTTTAAGAAGTCAACATCGGGGTCTTCTTTACCATCACTGGCAACACAGTCCTTCGATAAATCCCTTGCGGTCAAGTGTCTCTTCAGTACACTTCATTTCAGTGCATGGACACTGTCTCTCATCTCTGCTATTAGCTCCAAGGGGTGCCTGGATGGCCCTGAAACCTCAGGATGAAGTGAACTTGAATTGATTCCAGGAAGACCAAGCAAAGGGCAGTCTCCCTCTGTGCAGGCGTGACCCCACTTGACATTTAATACACCTTACATTTTGAACCTGAGTACCTACGCACCAATGGACTGATTTCTGACCTTTGTGTCATCTTTGGCTTATTGTTCTCCTGGAGTTCTTTTCTGCCATTCACATTTGTATTCTGTGTCTCCTCCCATTCCTTCTTTCTCTTTGCCTTCTTTAACTCCTGGTGGGGCAGCATGCATGAACTTCAGGCCTCTCCTCACCAGCTCCTCCCCTGCAAGCAGTCTCCCAGCATGAGGTGCTTGCTCTCTGAATCCCTGTTTCCTTTTGTTTCCTTTTGATCTTTTCTCTTCTGCCATCTACTCTTTCTTTCTTTTTTTCTTTCTTTCTTTTTTTTTTTGGGGGGGGGGGTTTCGAGACAGGGTTTTTCTGTGTAACCCTGGCTGTCCTGGAACTCACTCTGTAGACCAGGCTGGCCTCGAACTCAGAAATCCGCCTGCCTCTGCCTCCCAAGTGCTGGGATTAAAGGCCTGCGCCACCATACCGGGCCCATCTACACTTTCTTGATAGTGGATTTGGACACAGGAAGCAAGCCCTTTTCTGCACATGAAATTCGTGAATGATTATCCCATTTTGGAGTCCGAGGAAGGGAAACCAACCTCTAGGTCTCTGAGGGATGTAAACAAACTCAGAGCCCCATGAACTGATTTTCACATGTGAAATGTTTCAAATGATGAACACCCTGGGATCAAACCACTGGAATGTGGTACATAAGTTTGTTTGTTTGTTTGTTTGTTTGTTTGTTTTTATGTAGAACTGGGATCAAAACACTAAAAACATTTTAAATTTATTTATTTATTTGTGTGTGTGTGTGTGTGTGTGTGTGTATGTGGTGTGCAAGTGCAAGACAGAATGTCACGATGTGTATGTGGAGGTCAGAGGACAGCTTGTGGGAAGATAGTTCTCTCCTACCTTTTTGCTTTTGAGATCTTTTCCTTTCTCCCCATGTACCCCACATCGCTCTCTTTCAAAGTCACAGCCTCTTTTTCTTCAATAGTTGTACGTGTAAATATATGTGTGTATGGAAATGTGACCTGCTCAGTCCTTTCGACATTACTTGTATATGTGTGTGTGTGTGTGATAGTGGTCTCCAAGGACTGAACACAGGCCATCATCCCGGAGAGCAAGTAGTTACCTTCTGAACCTGCTGGCACAAATTATCTGGATTTGAGTTACTAAAATTTAGTTGAGAGATTTTTCTTATCTGGCCACCTTCCCCTCCTACCCCCAGCTGTACTGGCTGTAAGACCCATACCAGGATACTTATTCATCTTTGTTCATAAGAGATACTGATCTATAGTTCTCTTTTCTCTGATGGATTGTCTGTCTGGTTTTGGTTTTAGTGTGATGCTGGCCTTTTAGGATGGGTAAAGACATGTTCTCTCTGTTTCTTCTGACAGAGACACCCTTAAGTGTTTGGGAGAACTCTCCTGCCATCCATCTCTGGGTTTGCTACTTTGTTTTGGACTGTTGCTATTTACTATGTATATTGGCTCATCCTAGTATCTTGTTTCTTCTCACAAGGTGTGTGTGCATTTTGGCACACTGTATCTTTGCCAGAACTGATCCATTTGTGTCTAGTTCTCCTGCTTGGACTCCACTTACCCTCACTTTAGCATGATGGCCTAAACCCTCCAAGTCCCCATTCTTCTTCTCTGCCCCTTTTCACTTCACATCTTTATCTAGAAACATCTCTTCCCCTAATCTTCTATGTCACCACTCTCCTCCTCTTATATCTAACTAAAACTCCTTTGTCCTAGCATCAGACTTTTTCTTGCTTTTTAAATCAGATAGATCATTTCCATTTTTTTCTATTATTAGTGGGGTGTGAGGGAATACAATGGCAGAGTATGAACATGGAGGTCACAAGACAACTTTTGGGAGCTTTTCCATATATTTGAGGCAGGGTCTCTCTGGTTTCTGCCATACATGTACTCTAGGGCAGTTGGCCCACATACTTCTGGGTGATTCTTCTGTCTCTATCTCTTATCTCACGGTAGGAGTGCTGGCTTTTATTTACATGAGTCCTAGTGACTAAACCGGGGTCACCAGGCTTATGGAGTAAGTGCCCTTGCCCACAGAGCCACCTTTGCAGACCACTGATACTTTTTTGAAAGTCTCTTCAACATGCCTTCTTGTTAATGATATCATTTCTAATAGCTGTGACCTTGATTTTGTGTCATGTCTTTGTCTGATAGTTACAACACCTGGGGGAGGGAGAGGGCTGGTTCTGTTACATGCTTTCTCTCTTTGTAAAGAGTGTATTTGTGTGTTTCCAAATTGTAATGGAATACTGATGTGTGTAGCAGTCTAATGGAGATGGGTAAATGGTGTCCTCTTACCAAGTCTGCAACTATCCCAGCAGGGCATTGTGGGAAATGAGTCTATCCCCTGGAGAGCAGAGCATGGGCATTGCTACCCTGGAGCTGGGGGTGGGGGGAACTCTCTGCAGAATTCTTGCTCCAGAAGGCCCTACCACTTTTGTCACATAGGTGTGGGCCTTCCTCTGTCCCCTCCCTCTGCTTCCAGGAAGGCCCTGGTTGCCAATACAGGACTGAGGGAAAGCTAGGGGAATTTGTCATCATCTGCATCTAGGCAGGCCAAAGTTGACAAGGGACTTTTCAGTCCTTTCATTTCAGCTTCAGGCTAGACAAGAGGTTGTTGTTGGGGTTGTGGGGTTCGGCTGCTCTTGTCCCCAGGAGTTCAGTGGCACACTTAGGCTGTTCTCAACCTTTGCACCAAGCATGTGGGATATTGGTGAGAGAAGACCCATCAAAAGTCATTGGCATGTGTGTGTGTGTGTGTGTATACACACATATACAAATATACATATATACATATACACACACACATATACACACACACACACACACACACACACACACACATACAAGTCATGTCAAAAGGACTGAGCAGGTCACATTTCCATACACACATATATTTACATGTAACAACTATTAAAGAAAAAGAGGCTGTGACTTTGAAAGAGAGTGAAATGGGGTACACGGGGGTGGGGGGCAGGGGAAGGGAAAGATCTCAAAAGCGAGAACAAATCAACATTATTTTTAGGCCATTGGCATTTCTCTGTCAAAGCTACCGCTTTACAAGTTGACCTTGCAAAGTGTGGCTGTGACCCTGTGTCCTAGTGCGTCCTGGGGTCTCTCAGGCTGTGAGCTCCCAAGTCTTGGTCCCTCAGCCTACTTTGTCCCTCTTCATGTGGAGAGCATTTCTGGTTTTTCCTGTGCATTCCTGTAATAAAGCGCAGCACCCCACCTGCAGTAAGGAGGATAGCCCCTTTCAGTCAGGCTGGAAAGTCTTCCCATTTAGCAGCTAGATGCCCAGTCTCCAAGTCCCTATGCACATCTCAGGGAAGTTGGCCAGGGAAACCCCCCTCCCCCAAGCCTGTGGAAGGGCCTCCCCTCTTCCCCAACCTCCATTCTGGACTACTATCTCTGTAATAAAAATCCCTACTTCAGGTTCTACCTCCCCAGGGCAGTGGCTATCATGTGCCATGGCCTTGCCCAAGCTAGGTGTAACCAACCAACCAGCTCCAGGCTGCTTCTGCATGTGCAGTGGAGTTGAGAGTCTTAAAACAATGTTTCCTGTTCTAGGAAGAGACTCTTCCAACTGTCGGTGGATAGAGGAACTGGGCTGGAAGCATGTGGCAGGTCCTTAGAGGCTGGAGGGAAGGATGTCGGAGCCTGCATGGAGCCCTGGCATGGGCTGTGCGGGACCAGCCACGACCCCCGCTGTGCAGCCGCACTGTTGCCAGCGCTGCCTCTGTGGGCAAGGATGAGTACACCTTCGTGGTGGTGGGCGCAGGCTCTGCTGGCTGTGTGCTGGCTAGTCGGCTCACCGAGGACCCGAATCATCGGGTGCTGCTGCTGGAGGCAGGGCCCAAGGACTTGTTGATGGGGAGCAAGCGGCTTCAGTGGAAAATCCACATGCCGGCAGCCCTCGTGGCCAACCTGTGCGATGACAAATACAACTGGTACTATCACACTGAACCTCAGCCCAGCATGGATGGCCGCGTGCTGTACTGGCCACGAGGCCGGGTCTGGGGCGGCTCCTCATCCCTCAATGCCATGGTCTACATCCGAGGACATGCCGAGGACTATAACCGCTGGCATCGCGAAGGTGCTGAGGGTTGGGACTATGCGCACTGCCTGCCCTACTTCCGCAAGGCGCAGAGTCATGAGCTGGGTGCCAATATGTACCGTGGTGGGGACGGCCCGCTGCATGTGTCACGGGGCAAGACCAACCACCCACTTCACCAGGCCTTCCTGCAGGCAGCACGTCAGGCTGGCTACCCCTTCACTGAAGACATGAATGGCTTCCAACAGGAGGGTTTCGGCTGGATGGACATGACCATCCACCAAGGTACCGATTTAAAAAAAATTATTTAATGGATACAAGTACACTGTAGCTCTCTTCAGACACACCAGAAGAGGGCATCAGATCCATTACAGATGGTTGTGAGCCACCATGTGGTTGCTGGGAATTGAACTCAGGACCTCTGGAAGAGCAGTCATCTCTCCAGTCCCCAAGGTACTGATTTTTAATAGCCCCCACCTCTAATTATAGGCATCCCTCCTGACTCTATCATAGTCAGTAAGCAAATCAGCATGGTGTTTGGTAGAGGGAGATGCTATATTCTCCCCCTAGGTATCACAGGACACAATCCAACTACTTGGGTAGTCACTGTGCCTCTAGGTCATGCAGGACAGCAGAGGTGACTTTAGAGTTCCCAGGGGCCTGCCCAGCCTGGATAGGGCAGCCAAACCCTATATAGTCACAGATCTAGGAAGCTGAGAGAGGTAGGGACTTCAGTCCTGTGGTACCTGTGGCCAGGGAAAACACAGTGGCCCAACTAGGGGTATGGGTTCAGGGGTGGGGAGGGGCTCTGGAAGAGTGAAGGAACAGCTCTGTGTAATGAATAACACATGGTGTTATAGAACTTGCAGATGAGCAAGTTGAGGCAGAAAGGGACAGCACAAGACCATTGCGTCCCAGCTGTCACCTCTTGGTAGATGGATACAAGTAGACAGAGCGCAGGTAGCACGGGACCCTTGCTCACAGCAGGATAGAGCAAACCGTGGGGCTCTCAGTAGCATGGACTGCAGGATAGGATATCCAGGTCACAGACATACCTTTGAAGGCGGGCCTTGCATTGTCAAGGGCGGGCTAGATTTGCTTTCCCCAGCAGGTTCCTTGTACCCAGGAATGAGAGAAGGGCAGCAGGCCACAGCTGATCTCGCTCTATCCTGCAGGGAAGCGCTGGAGTGCAGCCTGCGCCTACTTGCACCCAGTGCTGAGCCGCCCCAACCTCAGGGCCGAGGTCCAGACACTTGTAAGCAGAGTGCTGTTTGAGGGCACCCGTGCAGTGGGTGTGGAGTACATCAAGAACGGCCAGAGCCACAAGGTGAGTTGACTCGTGTGGGGACTTAGGAGGGCAGGAAGGGGACAGGCAGCAGCCTGGCAATCAGGCTCTTGCTCCTGCCCTCCGCCCCCACCCCACCCCCCACCCCCTGGCCACGTGCTCTTGTCCCTAGGATGAGTTGACAGCCAGTAGCAGTGGCAGGATTGTCCCTGGGGTCCCACAGGTCAGAAGACCCCAACTCCTGCCACCTGCAGACTCCATGGTCCCTAGTGCCTCCGTAAGCCTCTGCCTGTCCCATATACCCCCACGAGAGTCCTCTAGTATATGGTGTCAGGGTTCTGGCCTGCCAGAAACCATTAGATCAACCTTAGAAGTTTAAAAATCCACAGATGGACTTATAGTATGGTGCTTTTCTTCACTGAGTGATATGTCCGAGCCAGCCTTCCCCCGCCTTCCCTTCTCAGGAGATCTATTTGTGCGTTTGCTTTAAATCACTCGAGTGTATGCTATCATCTCACTTGCGCTCTGCACCCCCCTCCCCCATTTCCAAGGCCCTCATTACTGTTACAGCTATTACTGAGAGACACCCACGGGGACTCTGTGCAGATCACTTTTAAGTGGCCAGCCAGCCCCCTCCTCTGTCCTCTGTCTAGGGCCTGGGAGCAGATTCTCCACAGTGGTGTCATTTCCAAAGGCCACGCTCTTACAGCAGTGGCTGGAACTGGGTGCCTCTCCACCGGGCAGTCAAACAGCTGGCTTTTCAGGAAGTGTGATTGGTCGAGCTCTGCTTCTTCCAGGCTTACGTCAGCAGGGAGGTGATCCTGAGTGGGGGCGCCATCAACTCTCCACAGTTGCTCATGCTCTCTGGTGTCGGCAATGCAGATGACCTCAGGAAACTGGATATCCCTGTGGTGTGCCACCTGCCTGGTGAGTATGACTGCTGCCTGGAAGGTAGCTCTGTAGAACCTAGCAGCTTGTTGCTTGTAGTGGGGGTGGGGCACTTCTTGAAGGTGTCATATCCTTCCCTCCTTTACATCTGAGAGCATCTGGGTCTCACTGGACACTCTTATCCCTGGACCCCGGGTCTTTATGCTATTTTCCTTCACCCTCCCACAGTCGGCTTCTGCACCCTTTAGGAGAGCATCCTGTAACGGGAGTGGGGCTGAGATTACCACCAGGATGGGTCTGTGGTGGGAGAGGTCTATCCCTAAGATTTACCAGCTGCTCTCAGCACAAATAAGGCCAGCTCATGGCTCCAGAGCCACTATTCAGGTAAAGATCTAAGCTTCATCTTAGAAAGGGTGTGTTGTGTCCCTGAGGGCTGGCCTTTCTCGGGGAGCTTTCCTGGAGGCCTATGGAAGCAGTCTGTGCCTTGACTGCCCTGTGTGCCCTTGATCTTGCATGAGCTTGAGTAGTGTCTGCAAAGACTGCTGGGACTGCTTCTCCCTTAACAGGCTGGGGGAGACGATGGAGCTGATAAGTGTCAACCTGGCCAACACACACAGTGACACTTCCCAAGCGCAGTACCTGTTGTAACTGTGAGCCCTGTCCTTGGATGGTGCTGCTGAGGAAGGCTGATCAAGGGCACCTCAGTGGCTGCTATAGAGAGAGTGACAGAGCGGGTGGTTTAGCCACATTGGAGAAAGAGCCAGAGTTGTCTAAGAGAGCAGAAGACGTGTCTCAGGGAAACAACTTCCAAGCTGGGGCCAAGGCAGGCAGGAAGACAAAGCAGACTAGAGAGAAGCTTCCAAAGCCAGGGGTTCACCCCTGTGTCAGCCATTTTTCCTAACCACTCCTTCCTGTGCCAGGAGTTGGGCAGAACCTGCAGGACCACCTGGAGGTCTACGTTCAGCAAGCGTGCACACAGCCCATCACCCTCCACTCTGCCCAGAAGCCTCTGCGGAAGGTCTGCATCGGCCTGGAGTGGCTCTGGAGCTACACAGGTGGGGCCTGCCTCCCCGGTGGCTACGGTCTGTGGGCATCGTGGGTTTCTTCCTGAAGAGCCAAGACAGGCCTCAGGTTGCTAGGTATAAAGCCAGATGACAACCCAAGCCAATTTTTCCAGTCTGTGAGGTGAGGACACAAAGGTCCTGTCTGACAGGTCTCTGTGAGGGGACAAGAGGCAGTAGTAGCACATGTGGAAGGACTGAGCACAGGACCTTGCTGGAGGTGACACTCGCTGAGCAGTAAGACGAAGGGCTCATAGCACAGGTGGCCTTGAAGGCCTGGCGCCCCTCGCTTAGCATGGAGCTGCTGTTTTTAAAGTTGTAACGCTGGGTATGGCTGCCTGGGGAAAAGAAGAAAGTTATGGACAAACCCAATGCCGAGCCCCAAGTCCAGGAAGATAGACATGGGGGAGAAGAGGGACCCCGGGCAGAGCTGGGCCATCTGCTGTACCCTGACCAGTTCTTCTGCCTTGTCCTCATGTGACCTTCAGGGGATGGAGCCACAGCCCATCTTGAGACCGGAGGGTTCATCCGCAGCCGGCCTGGGGTCTCCCATCCGGACATCCAGTTCCACTTCCTGCCATCGCAAGTGATTGACCATGGGCGGAAACCCACCCAGCAGGAAGCTTACCAGGTATGCAGCTAGCCATGGCCAGAGACTCTACCTCCAAGCTCCTGCGTTAGAATGGATTTTCATGGTGTTATCTGTCCCACCATGTAGACCTCCGTTTAGTCCTCTGCCCATAGTGGCTACTGTCTGACTGGAAGAGGAGGGGAGCCCTAACCTTACTCACCCCAGGGAGTGAGCCCAGGATGTGCAGAGGGGAGGATGTGTTACAGTGACTTCCTCAGCCGGGGGATCAGCCCATGAACGTTTCAAAGGAGCAAAGGACAGACAGGGTGGAGGGCTGTAAACTAAATGCTGAGTCCCCACCCACAGGGAACCTGGGGTTTCTCTAAGTTTCTGAGATGTAGCGAATGGAGATTACCTCCATTCACTGTTACCTCCTTCTAGGTGCATGTGGGAACCATGAGGGCCACGAGTGTGGGCTGGCTGAAACTGAGAAGCGCCAACCCCCGGGACCACCCTGTGATCCATCCCAACTACTTGTCAACAGGTAACAACAGAGAAGCTACATTTGTATCCCCTGGGCCTGCCATAGAGTTAGGGAACAAGGTTCCTGTTCCTCACCCTTACTCTGGATCCTACTGTCTAACACTGGGGCTGCCCTCAGTTCTAGGTGGCACAGCAGGACAGAGGTACCACTTTCAGGCCTGTCTGTAGGAGGAACTGTTGCCAGGCCTGTGCATACTACCCTCCTGGCCTTCCCTGCCCTGAGATCACACTGCATTCCCAAGCCTGCCTCTTTGCATGCACCACAGAGACTAATGCCTCCCAGCCACATGGCAGCAGAGAGAGACTATACATCTTTACCCCTGGCTTACAGAGATGCCAGGCCTCAGACACAAACCTGGTGCTGTTTGTCTAGGATACTTGGTTGCCAGTAACTGCCTATGGGCAGGTAACAAAGTACTTGTAGCTTGGTTCTCCATGTCCCTGACCTTTGTCCCCTGGTTTGGCCAGCAGAGTAAGAGAAGGGGGACCTCACCTATTTCTCCTCCACAGAAACCGATGTCGAGGACTTCCGTCAGTGTGTGAGGCTGACACGAGAAATTTTTGCCCAGGAAGCCTTGGCTCCCTTTCGGGGAAAAGAGCTGCAGCCCGGAAGCCATGTCCAATCAGACAAAGAGATAGATGCCTTTGTGCGGGCAAGAGCAGACAGTGCATACCACCCCTCCTGCACCTGTAAGATGGGCCAGTCCTCTGACCCCACTGCCGTGGTTGACGTGCAAACCAAGGTCATCGGCGTAGAAAACCTCAGGGTCGTTGATGCTTCCATTATGCCCAGCGTGGTCAGCGGCAACCTGAACGCTCCCACGATAATGATTGCAGAGAAAGCAGCCGACATTATTAAGGGACACCCTGCACTTGAAGACAAGAATGTTCCTGTCTACAAGCCCCAGACTCTGGACACCCAGCGTTAAGACAGACGACAGCCATTGCCTGAGGACGACAGAGGAACTCAGGACAAGCCAAGAGATCCAGCCAGTACAGCCCTGTCCTAGATATTTCTGAAACGCGGTATAGAAACTTGGGCCCCAGATACCCCTATTCTTGGCTCAGACTATCATGGTTTCTGAGGAAATGAGGTCATGGCATCCAGTGAGGCAAGTCCCTTTTCCCAGTGTTTCTCTGACGGCCCTCCACAAAAAGGCTTGTAGTAAGCAAGCTGGAGCCATCCCCCTGGCTGCCTGCGAAAACTCTCGCCATGGTTTTTGTGTCTCCAGTTCAGAGCTCTGCTTCCAGGAAGGACTGGGGATGATCCTTTCCCTGGTCTCCCACCTGAGGCCATTCCTGTAAAGTCAGGGTGGTTGAACTGGACTGGGCTCTCCGAGGAAGCTTTAGCTGAAGCCAAGAGGCAGGCAGCAGCTCAGCCAGGCTGGCTACCTGAGCTCATACCCCTGATTAGAGGGAAAGGCAGCAGCTGGAGGACGCCTTATCCCCCTTTACACTTCTCTCCTGCCCTGATTTAAATCTGAAGAGTGAGGCACAGGGATGGGGGTTCAGGTGACTGCACAACTCATGTCTACCTCTCTGGTTCTCATCTTATGAGAGGCTTGCAGGATGTTGTACAAGAAAAGGCCATTTTGGCCTCACTGCCAAAGGTTTTATTGTTTAACTCTTACCACACAAAAGTGCAGGAATACAGAGCCAGTCCCACATGCCAGTCACTACCTCATGCCAAGGACATGAGCCTACGAGGTCCTTTCATGGTGGCCCTGGAAGTGGCCCAGACACCAGAGCTACTTCTGCAGACAGGTGGCTGGCAGTTTCTCATTCTCTAGACATGAGAACAGAGAGCATGGCTCCAAGACTGATGGAGAACAGCAAAGGACTTTGGAGTGAAAGATTAAACCAGCCAGAATTTGAGTCTTGGGTCAGGAGAGCAGATACCAGCAGCATGTACAAGAGCTCTTTGATCTGGAAATTGCTCATAATTTCGATGTAACCGGTAACTTAATTTTTGAGCCAAGATGCCTCATCCCGACTGTTCTTAGGAGAGAGCGAGGGTCAGATGCATTGTAGGTTAGCTTTCCTGAAGATGTCCAAAGCCATCGTCTGTAGTGGGGAAGAAAGGGATTGTTGTATAGAAATCACATTGCTGAGTGAAGGGGTGGGGGTAGCAGGATTCCAGGGTCCCCCAGGATTGACTGGCAGGAGCTGTCTTCTGGACTCTTGAGCCTGAGAAGACCCTTCCTTCAAAGGGTTCAAAACCAAATGGTAAACTATCGCTTTTACTTTGAAAACCTGGTGCCCTTGTTTCTTCTTCACCTGCCTTGTCTTTTGTTATTTTTCCTGTTCCAAAAGAAGGTCAAGGAAATCCTAGGTCTGCCAAGAGATCCTTACAGGGCAGGTGTTAGACAGCCGCCGTCATCCGTAGCGTCTTTAGCAGCACAGGCGTTGCCCCTGGGAGGGCTGTGTTCTCCTCTTAGGCTCAGCGGTGTTTGGGAGTAAGTGGAGATAGCCCTGGCGTGCTCCTCAGTCGCAGTTGGGCCTTTCTCTCACTTCAGCATAGAGAGGCCAGCTTCACATGCTGACATGATTTAGCCATATAAGGAAATGAGTTTCTGGAGACAAGAAGTCAATGTTACGTGCCCAGAACTCACAGATGGTGTCAGGACAGAACATGTGGTCTGGAGGGATCCTCACTGAAGCCCTGACAAACAGAACGGATGGACACACAGGAGAGTCCTGCCTGCAGTGCTGAATCCACATGCCAGCGTTGTCTGAAGTCCCAGTGCCACGAGGGAGCCAGAGTGGTAGAATGGTGCAGTCCCTTCTGTTCTAAAGTGGGGTTCACAAAGGCAGTTAGACTGAGTCTCCTGGGGGAACTGGACAGGCTTAGTTAAGAAGGCTCCTGTAATATCCCAAACATGGAAGGCCACATGTTGCCAAAACCAGTACCTGCACACCTAGCAAGCATGTGGCCCAGGGTTGACCCCTAGCACCAAAAAGAACTGTGGGGAGCTCTACTGTGTTGATGGGACTTAGGCCCATCTGACTGTTGGCCAAGTGTGTTCCTGACAAGGTCACAGACAGATCATGGATGGAGACAGGGACAACTTGCCAGCATGACCAGACACAGTCACAGAAGCAGAAGGTGGGGACACTGTAACACATGAGCCCTGCCTTCAGTACCAACCACAGGTTCATTTCCATAAATTCAAATAGATTCTTCTCACCCCGCACACTACGTCACTCAGGCCCCAAGATTTTTCATATTTCCACTGATAAACTACCTCAATATCAAACCTAATGCAAAGATTTTAATCTTCAAATTGGGGTGGGGGGAGAACATGACCTACCCCCTAGGCCCAAGCTGGTGACCTGCTGGCTGGGCTGTTGTATATTCAACCATACTCTTCACCCTTGTTTTGATATCAGAAGCCAGAGACTGAGTCTCTCCCTGGGTCTCCACTGCCCTCTGAGAAAGCACAGCTGGAGTGGGTTTTGTGAGAGGTGTGCTCATGATTTGGTGGTGTCTGTACAAGTGAACCAACACTCCATCCCCATCCCCCAAATAAAAGCAGAGGTGATAAAGACTGTAGATAGTAAAAAGCACACAGCACAAAATAGAGCTGGTCTGGCTTAAGAGCTGGACCACTGTGAATAAAGTAGCCAGTGCACCCCAGCTATGCTCTCTTCAAGTGGCTAGGGCCACATCCTCAAAGTGTACCCTTCTAGAGCTATGGAGCGTGAGTCCACATACCTCACGGACATTCCAAATGAGGTTCTTGCTCACAGTGAGCAGACCATAGTGACTTCCACACTTCTAATGTTAAAAACAGAAGCTTAAACTAAAGCAGCATCCCAAAGACCTCAATGTCGGGGGGGGGGCAGGGTAGGAAAATAAAAAAAGCAGAACTATTTAGTCTTTAAAACTTCCTTAACAGGGAGGAAAAAAACCATGCTCTACAACTTCAAATTTTTCTTACAAAGAGAAATTTAATATTAGATGAGAGGTTGAACCAGGCTTAAAGCAGACATACCAGGACGTAGGATAACCCGAAACACCAGGCAGCGTTGATGGCTGACTGTGGGAAAGATCACCCATTCCAGAACACACTTGAGTGTGATCTGCTGATGTTCCGTCGTCGCACGGTCAGACAGACAGACAGACAGAAACCCAGCACGACAGAGTCCAAGGTAAATGCTGATGGTGGTTTAGCCCTTTAGGAGAACAGCATTCTCTGTAGCTGGTGTGAAGTTACTATCGGCCTCGGAGGAGACCAAGGGCAGAAAAAGCCGCCCGAAGCTCTCCTGGGAGAGCCAGCTGTGTGAGGAGAGCTCCCCGTATGATGACATTATACAGAGTTTATTCTGAAGAATGTTTTGCATTTTAGTAAAAAAAAAAAAAAGGCTTTATGTCAGGAAATAGTCATTTACAAACCTTGAAGTGTTTTTGCCTGCATCTGGAGTAAGAATGTCTTCCGAAGAGGTTTCCGAGGTCTTTATAATAAAATTTATTTACAAAAAAAAAATTGTTTCCACAGGTTGTCTGTGTACTAGTTAAAATTTTTGAACCCAAATTGCTACCTGTATTTTTGATTGCAGAGAATCCTTAGGAGAGTGATGGGATGAGCTTTCATGAAGCTGACAGTTCTAACGATTCCAAAGCTAACTGTCCCCGGGTGCGTGCACAGTCAGAGCGCTTGTGTTCTCATGAAAACTTCAGCCCTCACTCAGCTGTGTGTGATAGCTCTCCAAGAGAACCCTGCACAGCAGCTGCGACAGGACTCCACAGACCCTGGCATTCCCGGGACACCACGGTGCTCACCTCTGCCCCGCTGTGGTACACCTCCTAGTTCTTAAGTATCCTTGGGCACGTGAGCATCCATGGGCCGCTCACGTGTGCAGCTCCACATCAGAGACCCAGAAGCATCCTGCGTGGGCAGCTGGGGAAGCCAGACCAGTGGATGCCACTGGGCCGAGTAGCCAGCTGGACCTGCTGTATAACTAACTGATCAGAGGGTTGTTAAAATAAAACCAAACCAAAGTCAACGGCAACCCATGTGGGTGAGAGGTGCAAGATAAAATCATAGAACCCAAAGAAAAGACTGCAAATTAGTCAACTTGATATCTTACGGAAAGATAGGTTTATAGTAACTCAAAATATTCTAGAAAAAGTTCTGAAGTGCCAAGTTCTTAGGAACTCAAAAGTTTATCCCCAAAAGATTCTTTTACTGACTATGTGAGAATTGGCTCTAATTCTCCTAATTCTCTTTAGCCCAAGTAAAACTACTAATAATTTCTAGGTTTTGGTGGGAAACTGTTAGGACCTGTGGATATTGCTGCAGTTCAAATACGGTACGATAATTACAAAATATAGACCATCTCTTTACAAATACAAATTGTATATTACAAGTCATGTACAGTAAATCTATAATTTTTAAACAAACTAACGTATCTAAGTTTTACCTGGTTTGCAAGTGCGGTTTCTTCCAGTTTACAGTTGCCCTTAATGTGACAGAACTGACCATCTGAGTGATGTTCTCTTATGTAAACTGGCATCGCTCAACAAAACAATCCAGTCCCACTCCCCTTGTCATGACCACTAGTGGCTGGGTTCTGACGTGTCCCAGTCAGAACAGCTGCACAGAAACCAGGAACCAGTGTGTTGGGGAAGGGGCTCGGAAACGGATATGCCAGGCCCAGTGAGTGTCTGATATGCTAGACCAATGGTTGAGGTAACGACACAAGCGTGGTGACTGTCATCACCTTTAACCTCTCTCATGTCTGCAGGCAAAGGGGCCTGGGCATGCACCCTGGCTGGGAGACACGAACTCATGGGCAGCCCTATGGCCTCTGTGCAGGCCAGATATAACTGTCTTCTGAGGCCGGGCTTGAGCGCGTGACATAGCACATGCCTGGCTGCTCAGAACCTGCTCCTACCAGGTTTATGGCTTCCTTGAGGCATGAAATCACTTGTACAAAAGTCTAATTGAGCGTTTTTTTTTCTCCCAACTAGTGCCTAAACTTTCCTAATTATGAGGCACTTTATCCCTGGCCCTCCCGTGCCCGTCTCAGGCTGGAGCCAGCCTGCCCTCACTGGGCTACAAGGTGGTAATGCAAATCATTTCATCCGCCAGGTCCTCTTCCTCTCTCCCAGGGTCTGGCTCCTCGTCACTGTAGCCAGGACCAAAGTCCTGGAGCTCATAGTCCTGGCGGTGTGAGATGGGGCCCATGTCCCCGTTGGCTCGAGGACACACACTGCCATTGATCAGGGTGCTGGCTGCACTTTCCATCTCGTCTATGGTTAGGTCACAGGCATCGGCAATCTCATGTTTTGTTGCTGAGACAAATTTGGGGTCCCTCGCATAGCGTCCCAAGCCTTCAGATATCAGGACCTGTACAGGAGATAGATCGATGGCATAAGGGAAGGTCTGCATCCGCTCTCCGTGCTCAGCATGCTCTGGGGACCCTGTCAGCCATTCCTGCTAAACTTTATACAGGATGCTAACCATAAACGAGCTCAGCTCTGTTGGTGTCGAAAGCCGAGTAGCTCCACACGGCTGAGTAAGAGAGAAAGCACTGGGGACATAGCACAGACTGGTACTGCAGGATGGGACTCTCTGGTGGGACTCAGCAGTGCCAGCTGGTTTTCACTCAGGCCTTAAATGCTGCCGAGAGGCCACCCTCGGGTGGCGTGGCTGCAGAGCCCACCACTGCCCCCTCCCCATGTGACTACGGCTCTCTTGTTTCTGCTGGTACCTAAGACTTGTCCAGAGGTCAAAGGCCACCCATACTCACCGCCTCCACCAGGCTGTCCGCACTCCTCTGCTTGTCGCTGTTTTTGTTCCGGAAGCTGCTGGGGACAGTCAGACTGGCTGGTGTGAAAGTCCTATAGGAGATGTCGGGTTCATCTGTGTACCAGGAGCTGCGGTGTAGGGATGGCAGGCTGCCATTGACCTGGTCCATAGACTCTGAGCGGTCCACCTGGATCAAAGGGGTGTAGCATGGGCTCCAGTCTCGGTATGGAGGGGTTGCTGGAGGGGTGGCCCATGACCGGGTAGAGTGGCTCGGTGAGTACTTCTGGGCTTTACTGGAATCTAGGCCTGCAACAGCCATGATCTGAGGAGGGAAGCAGAGAGAGGTCTGAGCCTTGGTCCCAGTCTGGCACGTAGCAGCTGTGCAGAGACGCCTCTCAAAAGCCTGGGGGCAGACGCATGTGTAGCAGAGACGGTTCCGTGAGCTGCCCAGGGAACCGGGATTCCTAAAAGACTGGGCTTCCTCTTCCTCAAAGCCATAAGGCCTTCTCTACGACTGAACTGTCAGTTACTAACTTATGGAACCACTTCAGGATGAGGAGGGACTGGGAAAATGGATAAGCTGTGGTGTGCGAACACACTACCCAGGCCTCTCCAGCCTTCAGTATTGAAGCACACTTCAGGGAAATCCAGGGACTCTGGCTCATGTAGGACAACAACCATGTCTCTCTGCTCTAAAGCCCGCCATCCTGCAGTGAGTGCTCTCTCTGCCCTGAGACCCTGGGCACAGCCACGATTCCCACATGTCCTTCATGGGAGAGCCACCTTGGGATGTCTGCTAATACCAGTTGGCATTGACATTGTAGTTGTAGCCAAGGAATCCAGGACAACCTAGGCCAGTGGCTGAGGTAAGACTTGGGATTGTGTCCGGTGGATCACAGGCTCCTTTTAGACCTCCTCGGCTGTCTGAGTTGTGGCATCTAAGTGATCTGGGCTTTCAAAAAGTTTATCTTTCTTCCATGATGATACAGGCAATTGGGCTCAGTGGTTGAGCTCACTAATTTATCTTCCAGAGGACCCAGGTTCAATCCCCAGTACCTACATGGGTAGTTTATAACCACCTGTAACTCCAGTTCTGGGGATCTGACACCTTCTAAACCCCAAGGGGACCAGACATGCCTGTGGTGAACAAACACACATGCAGGCATGTAAAATAAAGTAACTCCAAAACATATATATTTTAAGTGCTAGCAGAGGTGACTAGAAAATCTGCAATAGCCACTGAGTACTTATGGGTTAAAGCTTGGGGTCAGAACCTCACAGAGGTCCAGATCTGCTGGCTGGCTGGCTGGCTGGCTAGCTGGGTGCAGGTTTCTGACATCTCCCTTCATCAATCACCCCACACAGCATTTCTGATGAGATAGTTCAAGAAATATAAAGAATGTATATGTGTAGTGGTTTGAATATGCTTGGTCCAGAGGGTGGCATTATTAGGAGGTATGGCCTGCTGGAGGAAGTGTGTCACTGTTGGGGTGGGCTTTGACAATCCTATGCTCAGGCCCCGCTCACTGTGGAATGAGAGCCTCCTGACTGCCTTTGGATCAAGATGTAGAACTCTTGGCTCTTCCTACAGGACCACATCTGCCTGTATGCTGCCCTGCTTTCTGTCGTGATGACAGTGGAATGAACCTCTGACACTATAAGCCAGCCTCAATGAAATGTTTTGCTTTGTAAGAGTAAAGTTGCCTTGGTCATGGTGTCTCGTCACAGCAACGAAATCCTAAGACAATATGTATGTATTCATACATATCTACACATATATATGTAGTGCATGTATACATCTATCCTTAAACCCTGGTGAACAGGCTCAGTTGCCTTTCATGTGGGCATGTGGGCCCTCTGAACCCACGTTCACAGACAGAGGGTTCATGCACAAGAAGCTGCCCAAGTGGCTTGATGGTGGAACCACCTCTCTGAAGGAATAATTAGTAGCAGCAGCCATCACTGGGAATCTTACGAGCGAGCGGAGCGACTGCATTGCCTTAACTCAGACTGTGCCAGTGTTCTCTGACAGGAAGCATTGATCCAAGGACGCCTAGTCCACCCTTTGCTCCATGTGCAACTCCAGCAGAATGGGCCCTGGGAGGGATCTACCAGGGAGGGCTGCTCCAAGGATAAGCAGATTGGAAGGGGCAGGCTCTCTGCTTCCTCCGAGTGCATCCCAGGGGAGAGTGCATCCCAGGAGAGAGTGCATCCCAGGTGGGGCCAGAGTGGCTCACCTGCTGCTGCATCAGGTGCAGGGGTAGGGCAGCGCGGTGAGGCAGGGCAGGCGATGGAAGGACGTCATCTTGGCTGCTTTGCCTGCGCAGACACTCAAAGTTGAAGGAGGACCTCCGATGGGCTGCGGAGCGAAAGCACAGGATGCTGTGGTGATGTACGTTCTGTCTGGACAATGTGTCTTGAGAGTCAAGACTACTTCCTGAGGCATTCGGCAAGGAGACATGCTTCATCCAAGAGAAACATTTACATAATGCCTAAGACTAAAAGGAGCAAGCCAGCTATGGGATGTTTCGATAAGGAGCAATGAATCACCTCACAGGTTTGCTCTCAGGCAGCCCAGTGGAATCTGTGCTGAGTTACAAGCCCCGCGATGTATTACAGAGATCATTCTAGAGTCGTAGACATGCCGTGCTCTCCCATCTCTGCCCTACAAGCACTCTGCATCTTTCTGAGGTTCCCATATTTAAGCCTCTGTTTTCAAAATGAGGGATTCTGTCAATCAGCTTAACCAGGGAAAATAAGCAAATTCTTTGCTTAGAAAGGACCCACCTTCCCTAGCCTAGATGTGAGTATATCAAAGAACTTGCGGTGTGCTGACAGCAGTTGCAGATAGAGGCTCACTGAGGGTCC
The DNA here is from genome assembly GCA_902729485.2 of Mus minutoides. Lineage (NCBI taxonomy): Eukaryota > Metazoa > Chordata > Mammalia > Rodentia > Muridae > Mus > Mus minutoides. Next base: position 256,791 of record LR755168.1, on the reverse strand, counting down.
ACAGCTTTTGGGTTTATAGTGTACCAGGCTTAGAGTTCTGGGATCCTTTGGCAGAGCCAGCCGAGTCCTAGAAGCTCATCCACCCTGTTGTGGGCCTCAGGGAGCCCCACTCCCACTCCCACTCCCCCATCCCCCATCTGTGCTTTGCATTAATCCAACTGTACTTTCTGTGCTGCTGGGATTTCTGAGCCCAGCAAAATTCTGCAAGCCCTCAGTTCATGTAGAGGAGATCCAAAAAGCCAGGTCCACAATGAAGAGCAGGCCAAGCCCTGGTCATTGGCTGGCCACCAATGGCCAGTGGAGTGGAAACAGAGGGGTATGCTAGGGCCTCCCAGGTAAGCTGGTACTACTTACTAAAAAGACCACTCCTTGCCTACTAACCAGTACAATCACAGAAATCGGCCTTCTTGGTCGGCACAACCTCTAGACCCTAAGTCCTAGGCAAGCTAGCTGTTCGGAACTGGAAGAAAAACAACCCCTCCCACCCATTCAGGATCTACTGCTAAAATAAGCTCTGGGTCCCCTTATCCAGTGAGCTTTGCACTACAGCCTCTGTAAGACATAGTTCTTTCACCTATCTGCCCTTACCCACTCCCACTGGCAAAGAATACAGGCCAGTTTAGCCATGTTCCCCCTCCCCCAGGTCTGCAAACTGGACTGCCCTGGGACCTGGGCACTCAAGTGTCCCCTTGACCATGTAGGTGTGGGATAAGTGAAGACACAGACCTGGAAGAGGGGTGGCAGGAACCAAAGGGTAAAGACCCCTGCTGGGCCTCGCTTATACCTGTTCCATTTGGTATCTATGGGTTAAAGAAAGGCTTCATTTAGCAGCATGTGTTTGGGGCTGATTAAATATTAAGCACTCAAATGGATTTGACTAGACTCCCAGCAGGCCATGGCAGCTGGGGTGGGGCACGGCCACCCATGTCCTTTCCTGTGTGCTCAGTCAGGTTCAGGAGCTCCTGGGTTTCAGCTGTTCTTGGTTACTAAACAGAATCCTCAATAAAGCTTCCTTCCTCCAAAACACAAGAAATGGCTATTCTTAACCATCATCAAACACCCACAGGTGGCAAAATTCAAATGCCCTTCTAGGGGTTGGCAGAGACTTGGGGATGACCACAGTTACAGGAGAAAGGAGAGCCCCATTTTGCTTTGGACCAGGAAAGCACTGTCTATCCAGGTACTGGCTGGTCTTCGGAGTTACCAGCACTTCCCTGGTAACACACATCAATTATTATCCCACAGTTAGGATGGGGACGGGCATGGTGCCCTCTGGGAGGCTCCACCCTAAACAAGAAAGCTGGCCTCACATGGTGGGGTAGGAGGTAGAAGACGTCTCCTCGGAGATCTCCTTGAGTCATAGCCAGTGGGAGAGTCATCATCTTCTAAGAAACCTTGTGGGTGGTGGTAGCCTCGGGGCCTCTCAAAGTCCATGGAGCTGCCTGGGTACCTGTTGTAGTAGCTGTAGTTTTGCCTGGCAGTTAGTGAGAGAAAACATGAGAAGGCACATGTGAGGGTCTGGGCAAGAAGACTTGACCTAACTCCTACAAGCCCTGTCTTATGAGCACTGGAAGCTTCCAGGTAGAAAACAAGGACCATCTCTGGAGATTGGAGCTGGAGGCCTAGGATAAGACACATGGCAGTCATTTTCATGCCGGGGACACCCTCAGGCCCAAATCGAATGGTGATCACACAAAGCTTGTCAATGGGCTACCCTTTACTTGCCTCCTGGAGACCATTGTCCCAAGGGTCTGCCCTCTCCAGGTACCCGGCAGGACAAGGAGCTTAGAGCAAGCCATCAGTGTGCAGGCTCAGTACAATGTAAAAAACGGGAGAGAGTGGTGGGTTCCACCGTTGTGTTCTTGTCTGAAGGGCATGCTTCAGTTCCAAAAAGGAGAGATGCAAAGGCTGGCCTGCTGCTGCTGTTAAAGTAGACTGAGACTAGCAGGGGTGGCTAGGACACCTGAGAGGGAGATCTGGGATGATAAGCCCCAGAGGTGGGGTGTACATAGGTCCATTTGGCTCCAAACCAGTAAATGTGGAAGTTGAACATTGGCGGGAGGTAGTAGGAAAGGGCCTGTCAGAGCACAGGTAAAAGGTCAGGCTGTGTCTCAGGAGCCAGGCAAGGCTTTACCACAGCACCATTTTAAGCTGGTGGCCCCAGTCTGATGAAAAAAAGTGAGCCATGGATCAGGGAGTATGGGGATAGGCAATTTTGTCCTCCAGTACTGGCTGCAACGTGTCTTATTTTAAAAAAAGATTTATTTTTATTTTATATATGAGTTTTGTGAGCATGTTTGTGTGCCCTGTGCATGCAATGCCCATTGAGACCAGAAGAGGGCATCAGATCTCCCTGGAACTGGAGTGATAGTTGTTAGCCCCACATGCCACATGGGTGCTATAAACAGAACCCGGGCTCTTCACCCCTGAGCCATATCCCCAGTCCTGTACAATGACTATTTTAGCCAGCAGCATTCTCTGCTTAAGGGAAGCTGTTCTTACCTCTGGTCCCCTACCCTCAGGAGGTCCTTTTATTGGCATAGGAAGCAGGAGTCACTGAGACTCCAGCCAGTGTGCTATGCAAACACAACCGAGGCTGGTGTTTCTAAGTCAGTTAATAAGAACTCATCTCTCAGGCAAGGTATAGTGGAACACACCTTTAACCCTTGAGAGATGAAGGCACACAAATCTCTGTGAGTTCTAGGCCAGCATGGTCTACAGGGTGAGTTCCAGGATAGCCAGTGTTATGTAGAGAGGCCATACCTCGAAATACCCACCCCCCTAAAACAATTTAACATCTGAGATGGCAGGGTCTGACACTGTGGAGGTCCAGTTCCCAGGGCCAGAGCCTTCCTGAAAGTCCCAGGGGCCTAGGGTGAAATAAGGCAAGCTTGAACTCCTTCCCTGGTGTGTCAGAGGAATCCTGAGTGTGTGTGGCTCTCTGAGCCCTGAACGGGAGCAGAATAGGGGAAGGCTGGTCTTCTGAGCCCCACCCAGGCTGAGCCCCTCACCTGCTCCAGGTGGGAGAGCTGTCATCCTCACAGCAATCCTCGCTACTGAAATACTCCTGTTCCCCCAGGCAGCGGGGGTCTCGGAAGTAGCCGTGGATCTCAGGGTCTTCACGGCAAATGGTTGGAAACTGCTCATCTCCTGACTCAGACCTGCAGTTGGGAAAGAGATCTGAGAGCTTGAGGAAGTGGCGGCTAGATCCTTCAGCCATGCCTCTGCAACAGCCTGTGTCCTCCCTCATAGTGCCCGCGGCTTCCTACACATCCCTGCCCCCGGGCTGTAAGACTCCTCAGGTCCTGGCCAAAGTGCCCTGTGCCTGTACACCTGTGCATCTGTGTGTGTGTGTGTGTGTGTGTGTGTGTGTGTGTGTGTGTGTGTGTGTGTGTGTGCTTGTGGTCTCAGTACCTTACACAGTGCTAGGATCAGACCACTGTGCCTAGAGACCTTGAGACATAGACACAGGTGTAATGTGAATGACAGAGCAAGACAGACCTAGAGTCCTCCACTCTGGAGTCAGACGTCCCAAGAAAAGTCCCTAAGTTCCCAGCTGTCTCATTACTCTCCCACCCCAGCTCCAGCCCATGTGACTTCAGAACCTGGGACAGAGATCTCAGTCCTGCTCTATCAAATCGAGGCCTCTGAAAGAAGTTCTGGCTTTTGTGCCACCAGAGAGGTGTTCCTGGAAATTTTTTCCTGAGGTTTCCACAGGCTTCCCTGCCCTATGTCAGAACACTATTCCCATGAAATGCCCTGCCTTCTGGCCTCAAGCCCCAGGAGCCCCAGTGGGCTCAGTGACACCAACCGAGAGCAACTCATTTGCTCATTCCTCGGACCAAGAACCTCCTGGTCTTACTTGAAGCAATGATCCTGAAGCCCTTTCCTCTCTTGCCCCCAGCAAAGTGACCATTCCACCCATAAGAAAGTCTCATGTACATGAGATTATCCCAACACACACATACACACACACACACACACACACACACACACACACACACACGCATGCACTCGCACATGCAAGTTAACCAGAGGGATCTGGGGCCTGGTTTTCAGGATGTCTGGGCTGTGCTTCTCCTAAGTCCACATGAGAATCTGGACCCCTAAAGCAGCTAGACCTACCCAGCTAAATGGGGGCAGGGAAAGTGGACAGACTGGTGGGCACCAGTTCCTTTGTGAGAAAAAACTGGGAACTGCCCACTCATGAATACAAAGCTCTGGCATTTCAAGAACAAATGCTTTGATGACTTGGCTAGAAAGATACTTTTCTTCTTTCTTGGCACTGAGCAAATGTAGTGGGTAACAGGACAGCACAGTTTTCAAACAAAGACAGAAGCGGCAAGCACCTACCTAATGTAAGTCTCATAATAGCGGGTTCTATCCAGGAAAGGCATACCATGGGAAGGAGGGAGAAGAGAAGAGTTAAACAATTCCAAAAGTATTAGATGCACAGATACCAGCCTGTCTTCTGGAGCATGGGCAGGCAAACCATAGTTTGCTGGCCAGCTATAGCCTACTATCTGTTTTTGTGTGGCCCATGATCCAGGAAGAGATTTTATATTTATAAATGGCAGAAAACAAAGTAAAAAGAAGCGAACCCTTTTGCCCTTTCTAGTCCTACGAAGCCCAAATTCCAGTGCTACACGCACAGCTCTATGGGAACACAACTGCTCCACTTAAGATGTTCCCTGGCTGTGTTCACCCTGCTATGGCAAAGCTGGGGAGTTTTGCAAGAGAGACTGAATGAATGGTCCCCAAAACTAAAATACTGGCCCTTTACAGAAGACATTCACCAATCCCTATCCCAAAGCATGTTGCCATAACTGAGGAAGGTGGGTTTTGTGGCTGCTGTTGTTTTAAGAGAACATCACATGCAGAAGGTGGGTAGTGGGTGACCCCTTATGTGGTAGGTCCCTCACACTGGCCATGTACAGAGAGGCCAAGAGGCACTCAAGTTCAAAATCAAATGTCTTCTGGGAGTTACCATGGGCCAGAGCACAGGGCAGAAGACTGGCCCTGCAAAGCAGGTGTGACAAGGGCAGACACTGGCATCACCTTTTCAAGGTTACCTTTTAATACTGGACCTTCTTTGAAGCTCTCGATCGTGCTTGCAGGAGTAATGCCCATTTTCAGACACATGCTCAAGGTTCCCAATGCTGGGCCGCTTTCCGTGGGCAGCTTTGGACATATTGGCATTATTGAGATTGGCATTTGTTGAGGTGGGAACTTGCTTCCCTATGGAATTATGGTTATGATGGTTATGACACACCGAATTTCCTGCTGGAGGAAACAGCGGTTTCTCAGTATCACTTGCAGGTGGCATTGAAGGCCTTTGGACATGCAGGGGACGGTGGGTGGTATTGGTCTGCTGAAGGGAATCTCTCCTATCACTATTAACATGATTGACATGGTTTCCAAGCAGGGCACCATTTCTCTGCAAAATAATGGGAGACAACACCAGGTAATTTAACAAGTATTTGATGCAGACTAGCTACGTTAGGTCATTTTTTTTTTCTCTACATGAAACACAAACTCTAGGCACGCTCCAGAGGGTCCCTGAGAGACAACCTGAGCCTCTCTTTCAGTGGGTCAGGTGAACGGACTCATGTGGCAGTGGGCCCACCTGAAATGAGGAAGGTTACCAAGTCCTGAGCTGGGGCACAAGCTCTCTGATGCCCCTTGGGTATGTTCTTCCAGGCGCTCCAAGATGAGGTGACTTAAGCCCAGCTGGCTTGGTGGGTAGCCCCAAGGTAGGGTACTTGACATTTTCTCTGAGCTGGGAGGCTGAGGGCTGGCTGGCAGATCAAAGAACTGCTGGAGCAGAAGGAAGGCAGCGTGGACAGCTGCTAGAAAGACCCAGAATGTTCCTGGACTCTGTGGTCAGTGGCCTGTGGCTGAGCTGAGAAGCTGACAGCTGAGGACCGGGGAAAGCTCAGGAAAGGGGCTGGGCTGGTCCACAAGAGGTACTGGTGAACGGAGAGGTCCCAGGGTGGAGCGGGGCAGGATGTGCAAGCCTCTCTAGCCCCTGCCACCGGTTTGTATTGTCCACACTCCTCTGCAGATCAGAACCACCCTAACCAAAGCCCTGCCCACCCACTATCTCCATGTGGCCAGTGAGGAGCTAGGCGTGGAATAATTACTTTGAATACATCTTCTTCTTCTGCTTTGGATTCTTCTGCCTCATCATCTTGCAAGTCACAGGATATAGCCCGTCGGATTTCTGGCCCAATGTCATGCAGGGTCCTTAATCCCGCCTAGGTCAATGAAAATGGCAGAACAGGTTAGATATCGAGGAGGCCTGGTCCAGCCTGATGGAGCAGTAGGAGGTGAAGCTTTCTCCAAAGGCCAATCCAAGGAAGCACTGACTAACTGTAACTGTGACCTAGGCTGTTAGGGATGGAGTGTCAGTAGGTCCCAATGGAACCAGCCCACGAACAAGTAACCTCCCCTAGAAATTCCCCACTTAACAGCATACGACCTGGCTATCAGCACTAGGAATGGTCACAGCTAACAGTGCATGCAGAGAAGCACATCCTGAGCCCTCAAACAGGGCAAGGAGTATCAGCTAGTTGTTCCTAAAAAACAACGAGGGGACAAGGACTGCCTGGCTGCATGGAGGATGAGCTGGCTTAGGTGCAGAGAAACGAGCAGCCGTCGGGGCCGCTGACTCACTGTAAAGCATGGAACAGGTGGGTGACATCATACATTGCAGTCACCAGCACACTCAGGTCACAAGGAAACAGATCAACAGTCACACAGGCTGAGGCTGCTGTGCAGTGGGGCCGCTCCAGCCCTGGGGGTGTCCTTGGCCTATATACCCCATACACGCTGAGGACCTGCTAGTAGAGGGGCCACACAAACTGAGGTCTTGCTACCATCTACAGGCAGTACAAGACCCACAGGTGACAGCTCTCTGGACTTCCCCATAGACCCTCTCTCTCTGCTGGCCTTCCTTAGCCCAAGGGATCAGTTCTGACGAGCCTGGGAAAGTCTGCATCATCCACAGCTCTGTCGGGGAAACCATGTGAACAGCCTGTAGACAGAGTAAAGGGGAGTCATGAGCCCTGAGAAAATTGAGTTTTCAGCATTAATCTGAAGAAGGTCAAGATGCTGACTTCAGACTAACAGGGGTTTCGTCCTTCTCCACAGTCGCTCTGGGGTCTTAGGTTCTACTTCCGGTATGCAGGCAGCAAACTGTAACCCCTACAAGCTAGCAGGGAGCCAAAGACACTGCCTGGACAAGCAGCTTGTGCTCCAACCTCAGAGCCATTTACAGACAGCCCGTGGAGGGCTGGGTCCCTGGGCAGAGAGCATTTTCTTGGCCTTTCTTCTCAGCGCCACACAGAAGGTGAGTAGCTTTGGGAAGGACTGAGATAAAGAGCAGTGCTCATGCCTGAGACACTCTGTGGTGGGACAGATACTTGGAAAAGGGAAAGGGAGGGAGCAGGGGAAGAGGGGAGGAAAGGAGAGAGGAGGGGAGCAGAGTGGGGCTAAGCCTAGCTGGAACCCCTGGTGTCAAAATACTCAAAACTGGTCATGTGCAGACATCAGTGGTGGCAAAGGTTAATTCAAAATGTAAAGTTGTCTAGAGACTTCTCAAGCAGCCCTTTATAAAACAGCCGCATCTGCAAGAACATCTGGTTCATTAGGTGGTTCTGCAAAAAGGCTGGTTTGTTCTGAACCCTTCTGTGATTGGACACTAGCAGGTCCTTCTGTTTCATGAATTGTAGGGACAAAGTTCACGGTAGGGAATTGAAGCTTTATGGGTCTTACCTAGGAATGTTAGGCAAAGGAACCTTAGTTCCTAGGAGAGGGGACAAACACACATTCCCAACTAAAACTGGCATGAAGCTTAAGCAAGGTACCCCACACTTACTATGTAACCGCAGAAGGTGGTAAAGACAGTCTTCTAGCATACATATCAATGTACAGGAAGGGAAAGAGGCATATCCCAGGGTCCCAAAGAGTTCATGATGTGGCCAAAAGAGCTACTTCCTGCTGCCCTTCTAACCATAAATGAACTTGTGTTTTTGGAAACTAACATACTCTCTCTCTCTCTCTCTCTCTCTCTCTCTCTCTCTCTCTCTCTCTCTCCCTCTGATTCCTATGTCCAGCACATTTTCTAGGTCTGCAACAGACCCACCTCTATTCCTCAGAAATACCATGAAGCCAGCTCCAGGGGTGTGTTGGTAGAAGGTCTTACTCAGTTCAGCTGCAGGCATGTGGAGAACGGCCATACATACCCACTCATTCAGTTTCTAGAGTGCAATTCTCAAGACACAAGAAGATTGGTGAGAGTCCCCTTGTCTGACTTTGCGAGAGAGGTCTATTACATATTTGAGATTCAGACAAGACACAACGCTTAAAACCTCTGCTTCTGTTTCCACAAATAAACATGGGTTATATTCATTCTCTTTGACACTCCCAGATTCACTGTGCACATCAATGCAGATTCTCAAGACATAGGGCCAGGAACATTCACCAGTTTAAATAACAGTCTTGCTCTCATTTAACTGACTGGACTAAGTATGATTAAAAGAAATAGAAAACTATTTATTTGGATAATTTTTAACATCATCCTTTGTTGATGAGTTGACATTTCACTGAAATACACATGTAACAGTTGCATAATGAAAACAGAAACTGTCTCCAGCACATCTTCAGAGTTACACTAGATTAGGATTTCGTTGACAGGAGCGGGGAGTAAACAGACAGGACAGAAGGTTTGTTTGCAACATAAATCATGGAGAGGATTGACAGGTGGCTTGGGGTACCACTTCCCCAAACAAATAATGACAACATATTTATTAAAGAGACAGGAGGAGAGAAGGCATCACTCTTCCCAGATGTGAAAGCAGAGGGTTTCGAACTCATGATCCTAGTTCGCAAAGCGCACCTGGTAAGAGTGGGGCTGACTTGCTCTCTTGTGTAGGACCTGGGGGCAGGGGACCAACACATAGGTTCCCAACTAGAATTGAAATGGAGCTTAAGCACAGCACCCTGAATTTATTACATATCACAAAACATGAGAATGAAAATTATTCTAGCACACATATCAAGCTAAAAGGTAGCTTAGGCTGTTCCAAAACCCCATAGGCACAGAATCCAGTGTTCCAGAAGTACAGACAACTACCTTAAACCCTCAGAGAAATTACTTAGTCATTCACAACACTAAAAAAAAAAGTATTTTTCTTGAAGAAAACATGTTACAGTCAGTAAAATTTTCTAGTCTTTCTTATTTTATGTATCTATCTCTATCAGCAAAAATATTGTTTGAACTTGAAATGTGTTCATTAGCACTTAATCCACACATAGCCATATAAAGTCATTCCATTAACATCACAGTAGAGTTATAGTTTTGAATAAACACAGAGTTGCTATAAAATATAAACATTATTGACTTGTTTTAAGATGTCCAATCTTACAAAATATTAAACAGGATTAAGCCTAGATTCTGGTTGACTTTAAAATGCTAGCTGTTATCATAAATATTTGTTTAAAAAAAGAAATGTTGGCATTTTGCCTGTAGACTGCTCCTTTAAGTTTTAGACACCATTTAATTGGAATTTTATAGATATTTACTCTACTTAATGATTAAGTCACCAAAAATATATTCTCTCTAAACATCTCTGAAGCAACAGCAGAAAGTGATGCTCTGCTGTGGAGCAGAAATGCCCATTTCCCTTCCTTGCCCTCCCTCAGGGTAGGGTGCTGTCTGTCTGGATGCATTTGAAAAGCATTTGCTGCCTGCTTCCCCAGACTAGCTCCCTGTGTCAGGCCAGCCATCTGCCAACTCTCACTCCACAGCATGCATACACAAACACCCAGAGACCCACCCCAGACCTACGCTGTAGCAGTGGAGGACAGAGAGGCAAGTCTCCAGGCGGCCCTGGGAGAGACCCTCCATCTTCACGGTGTGGGTGCCAGGGCTTCAGACTCCTGCCAAAGAACGCTACCGTGGCACAGCCTGCTCCTGAACCCAGACACGCCTCATCTAACCAAAGCTGGCTCTATGCAGTCACCTCACTATTGACAAGTTCTGGTTAATTTTAGGGGGGAGGGGAGAGGCAGGACTTGGCCCACACTCAATTACAAAGAACAGTTTTAGACTAGCTGTTAGAAGATGGGAGATTAAATCCTGATAGAATGAACAGGCTTGTCTATGTGCCGTCCCCCGCCTCCTCTGTGCACATGGGCACACCCCTTATTCTATCACTGCCTTCCTCCAGGAGAAATGTCATGGTGTGGCCTTTGTTATCCATTGTGAATAGTTCTCGTGTTAGATATAAAGGGTTAGAATCATGGCTATGACACCCCATTACTCATCTTCCAAGAGCCCTCCTCTCCTTGACTAGTCATCAGACCATGAGTTACTGAGGGGCCGCGCTGGGCTGTACAAATCATATGTGCCACCACATTCTGAAAGCTAAAGGGGTTATTTAAAAGTGTCATCTAAGTAACCTATGACTGCAAAGGACCAGAGAGACCAGTTGCAGCGCCACATTATTTTGGTGGGGACTAAACCAGGGCCTCAGGTATGCTAAGCAAGGACCACTGAGCCACACTACCAACCCTTCCATCTTATTCCACGCTGATTCCTGGTTTAACATCAGAATCAGAGATGTTTTTGAACGGTTCCTAAAAATGCAGGCAGCATTATATAAAATTCAGACTCCAAAATTTTAGGCTCCTTTGGCAATATCATATTCCTGTCATTTTGAGCCCACATACTGAGGAGGGATGAGCCATGACAATAGGCAATAGGTTACATTATATTCCAGAACTAGTTAAAACCTCAGCAAGTAGCCTTGTTCTTCCCAGGACGCAAAGTCAACCAATCTGCAGAGAGAGGGTGGTAACCGAGTCTCGAGCACACGTTCATTCAAGGTTATCCTTCTAACTTAGGCAAGCATTATATCACCTCCACCGCATGGACTTGACGAATGCTCCGGCATCACCGCACACCCACCCACCCTCATTCTCGCCATTACATCACCCTCAAACACGGGTGTGATGAATGATCCCTTGTCGTTACACACACACACACACACACACACACACACACACACGCCTTCATTCTCACTTGTGCTATGCAGGGGTGGTAAGGATTCAAACACATTTCTAACACTCGCTAACTCTAACCATTGCTCTCTTCCAGGTCAGCACAGACAGTGAAGTGAGACCCCTGGCCTCAACTAGGAAGATGTATGGGCTGCACAGGCTGAGGAGAAGCAGAAGCAGCCACCAAGGAGTGCTCCAGCTACATGGGGGCCTCCTGGGCACAGGTGGTCACTATGAGGCTCCAACAGATGGATAAAGTTCCCTTTAAGGGGAACTTTGGGTCATCTCCCCAGAGTGATGTTTCAAGATGTGGTTCATGGACCTCAAGGCATCCTGGGACTCCTCCAGGGGTCCCTGGGGGTCGTGTAAGAGTGGATGTCCTTGGCCTCATATATTCGCATTCTCTGAGTGTGCAGCAAGGTTTCCAAGGCCGAGTGACAGGGTTGTCACCACCCCTGGCCTCTTTGTGCTTACTTATTCTTGTGTTTATAAAATTAATCAGCTTTGAGTTACAAGACAGTAAATATTGATATACAAGGGCTCTTGATAAACTTTAAGACTAGGAAAGTCCCTAGGATTGAAACATTTGAGAACTGCCAGCCGATCTGTCCTCTACCCAGCAGCATGGCCGTGGTCTCCTGTTAGTGCTCAGCTCTCTGACCCTCCTACGTGTCTCCACCTCTGTCCACCATGTGGCTTCTCTGAGCTCGCCTTTGCCTCTTCCAGTATGGTGGGCATGCTCTACCATGGCTTCTTGCTCTCAACACGGCATCATGGGTGGTCTCCTTACTGTCCTAGAGTCAACTTTCTCTGGCCTAAGACCTAACCAAGGAGAGTAAGTCCACCCAGGTACCCACTCACCTGGAAACCCTAAGCTTTACTTACCAAGCCCTTTGCTATAGATAATGGAGCCGTGATATGATAGGCAATTGAGGGACACTGGGTACATATTAGTAAAGAACATGTGACCATAAGAGTCTGCGCTATGAGATTACTTGCCCTAATTTTTCATTAAGGAGTTTGGGACATAAAAATGACTCCTCTCAGTACAGACCAACCTTGCTCTTTCAGAAAGCTGGTCTGGTCATCCAGTGGACTAATTCTAAATTGGGTCATACCATGACATTCGATTCTGAGAAGAATCTACTTCGCACCCTGTGATGGATGGATGCTGGTCTCTGTCACATTTGACCCAGGAGCTAAAAGTTTAGCACCACAAATCCAGGTGCTGGGTACCAGGTTTGCTGTGGGCATCTGGGAAGATTCTAAATGTGAAACCCAACTAGTTTCTTCCATCTTCCTCTCCGCCACATGCTTACTCTTCTGCCAAGGCTCTGAGAAAAATGTCAGAGGCCCTTGCAGTTTGACTGTGACCCAGATGTCAGGAAGCCTGGGTCCCGGGGTGTGAAAGTCCTCTCTGATGCTTGCCTGTCTTCCCTAAAGTAGCCCTGGCTGCTGACCAACCAACTTTGTTCCTTGGCAACACAGCCAGGCCCAAGGAATTGCAGGGATTCCTTAAATCAGGCGTGTAAGCAAATTAACATTTTCCAATGTCTATAGGTTTAGGTGATACATGGAGAAAGGCCTGTACAGCCCTACCCATTAGAACTACATGAGGATCTAGAAACAGAAGTGATATCAAGGCCGGGGTAGGGAAGGTGGGGCAGGGGAGCTTCTTGGCTAAGAGACAGCTTATTTATTTATTTATTTATTTATTTATTTATTTATTTATTTATTTATTTATATCTATGTCTGTAAGGCTAACCATTCACTCTCTCAGGGTGATATATCAGTTCTCTGTAGATTTTGACACAGTGGCTTACCCAGGTACTGTCCATGATTTCAGAGGTAATCTTAGAGATCTGCCGGGATAAGAGTTAGCCCAGTGGAGAGATCTGCAGGGATAAGAGTTAGCCCAGTGGAGAGATCTACCGGGATAAGAGTTAGCCCAGTGGAGAGATCTGCCGGGATAAGAGTGAGCCCAGTGGTGGTTAAACATGGAGAAATGGGGCAGGAGGGCAGGCTTCTTGATGAGAGACTTGGATGCTAGAGGCAACAGCTATGGGTACAGCATTAAGATCAGACATGGGTGGTCTTTGCTCTCCCCCAGGATATAAGGGTTGGCCCCACCCATTCCCACACCATCTCCCATGGGGGCTTCAAACTGTGAGAATGAATAAAACCCATTTGAGCTGCTTATCTTACTGTCATCTGTGCATGAGCCAAAGCTGGGTTTGTCTCCATAGCGAGCCCAGGAGGACTGTCATTGTGTAGGAAAGTGAAGCCACGAGGCAGGGAAGCTCTGTGGTCAGGGCAAATGTCATAGCTACAAGGTGTCACTAGAGAAAGCCCTTCTAGGCTTCCCTGGGAGAGGTCTAAGGAAGCATCCTGCCCACTGGGGTGGGGGAGTGTCCAACCATCTCATCCTGGCCTTCAGGGTAGCTGCACCCCAGAGATGCTTGGAGGAGCACTTCTTTTCTCCAGAACAGGGACACACAGAGTCCTGTGTCGCCCTTCCTCGCCTTTCAACTCACCTCACCTCACCTCATTCTCTACCCTACCAACTCATTCCATCCACTAATGTAACACACACACACACACACACACACACACACCTGCACACACGCATGTACACACACCTGTGAACACACACACCTGCACACACACGGGTGCACACAGTTATGCACATGCACACACACGCACACACACCCGTGAACATACACACACATACACCTGCACACACACCTGTGAACGCACACACACACACACACACACACACACACACACACACACACACACGGGCGCACACAGTCATGCACATGCACACACACCCTGCTATGATCTCCAGGCCAACAAAAGGAGATCAATGAATTGGAAGCCCTTCTTTTTCCTCTCCTTTTCCTTTTCCTTTTCCTCTTCTTCTTCTTTTTTTTTTTTTTTTTTTTTTTAGATTTTTTTCCCCCATAACCATTGATCTTTGAACACTGGCTCTCCTTCCTTGGCCATTTTGGGCATCTCAGACTAATATCAGAGGTACAGACTTGACCCCCTCTGGGAAGGAGTTTAGAATTTGATAGCAAAGCCCTCATCAACCAACATTTCGGTCAAAAATCTACTATTGTTACTACTTGAAAATGCGATCTGACAGGTTACCTGTTTGCATCTTTACGCATCGCCTAGGATCTTAAAACAGGGAGAATTCTCAATGGATAACTACAGTCAAGAACAGAAAAGAGATCAAACCAAACCAAGAATTTCTTGAAGTTCTGGTAGTAAACAGGCATATGATATTATTATTGTTATAGTCTCAATAATAAGCAAATATACGTTCAAGGAGCTCTACAATCACTTAGCTATCCTCACAACAGCCCTGTGAGGTAGGTCGACATTATTACCCCCATTTTACAGTTGGGGAAACTGAGGCACAGAGAGGTTAAGTGTCTTGCCCAAGGTCACGCAGCAAGTGAATGCTGGAGCTGGGACTAGAACCCAGGTTCCCTGACTCCCAGTGTCCTTGAAACTAGACCATACTGCTTCCAAAGAGGCGTCCCAGACTGGCTCTGAGTGCGAGCTAAAGACGAACAATGTTAGATGAGGTTTGGGTGTGGTGGCATTTCCCGAGGACACAGTAAGATGGAACCTGAGCTGTTGCCTGGTTGGTTTTGGCATGCAGGTGTATGTGTTAGTTTCAATGGGTGTGACTGAGCTTGCTGGCCTTCCACTTATTAGTGCATTCTGGACTGGGTCACTGCAGCAAGCAGGGCCGGGTGGTCAGGAGGTCGTGACGTGCTGGCACAGAAAAGGAACTCTGTCTGCTCAGTTCCAATCAGCCTGCCAGTCTTTGGGAGTTTGGGCAAACTAGGGATGCAGGACTTTGGGGCGGAGTCAGTTGCCTGCCTTACGCAGGTCTGCTTAATCATATATATCTATATCTATATATATACATACACATATATATGTATATATATAAAACATTTTATTTATTTATTAATTATTTTTTACTGGCCATTGTCAGCAAGTTGTGTTCATTTCATTTCTCATGGGGCGTCTGCCCCTTTGCGCGCTCACTCGCGCTCTCTCTCACTCTCACTCTCACTCTCACCCCCCTGCACCCCCTTTCACTGAGTCTCTGGCTTGGAAAGGAAAACCATAATTCATAGGTTCCCTTTCATGAAAAGGAGCCGCCATGAGCAGTGTCCGCCACAGGCAGCCATGGCTCCACAGATGAGCCACAGCCGGGCTTCTGCCTTCCTTCCTTCCTTCCTTCCTTCCGGAGGAGTGCCTTGCTCGGAAGGGGTCTCCCCAGGGCTGTGGTGCCTGCATTTCTCCTGAAATGCTGCTGTGTCAGCAGAAATAAGCCCGAGTGGGAGTTTGCCCTTTCAAGGCCTTAGCCACAAGCGCCTTCGGACTAACCAGCTTGGTGCGGTACCTCAGGCAGAGAACTCTAAAGCATCCGTTCAAGCATCTGAAACAAACGAATCAGCCAGTGAAATCTCATCTGTTAACATCTGTTCTCCTCTTACATTAGAAAGGAAAACATGTGTGTGTGTGTGTGTGTGTGTGTGTGTACATATATAAATTTTAAGAGCAGTGCTATGGCTTTAGGTGGACCATTACTTCTAAAATAAGAGAAAAAAATCCCATTGCCTTCCAGATTAAGGTGACATATTTAACAGGACTAGCCATGGGTCAGATCTCTGGGAGCCTGCTTTCCTGTCTTTGGGTACCGGGGAGACCACAGTAAGAAAAACAGAAGACTAAAGCTAATGGCTACTTGTAACTAGCATCTCCCAACCATCCCCACCTGTGGCCAAAGCACAGACATTAAAGCCATTGAACCTAATCGCCGCATCCTGTAGAATTACAAATGATGGGGTTCTTAAACCCAATTTCTAAACAGATAGGATAGCTGCCTGGGATTCCTATGGTTCACTCAGGGGGCCTCCAAATACCCTCTCATATGGGGTATTTGGAGGTCAGTCTTCTCAGACTCAAGGAGAGCAGACAAAAGGTTTGAGCATTAAAACTAAGAGAAATGAACAAAACTTTCCCCACTTTGGGATCTTTTGTTATCAGAGAGACACTAGGCTCATCAGAGCATGCAGTATATCAGAGGCCTTCACTAGAGGTACGACGGGCCTTCTACTTGCATGATCAGGGACTGGGCTTTCTGTGGCTGTGTGGCTATGTTCCTCTATTTCTTTGTTCCTTGTGGAAAGTTGCAGGTCACTTGGATGTAGCAACATGGATGAAGAGCAAATGCCGAATCAAACTGAAGGGAATATGTATATGTCGGATGACTGAGAGATAACCAAAAGGCCAGATGCAGCTTCTCTCTGGCTCCCACCATAGAAGGGCTGGAGAGAAGTTTAGTTTTAATGATGGGTATGAAGGGATGGATGGAGTGGGTGGGTGGATGGAGAGTGCACACTCATTCGGGCCAGAGAGGCCAGGACACAGGTGCCCAGCTCCTCCCCATGCAGAGGCAGGAGAACCTTCAGTCATCACCCACCACAGGGAAGGTTCACACTGCAGTTGGTCTGAACATGGGGAGATCAGGCCGAGCCATGGCATGAAATGGGGGTGCATAGCTTGGTTGCCAGTTCTGAGAGCTCTTCAGACAGACCTCACTCTGCAGGCCAGCACACACAAGCTTGGCTGTTCACTTTTGCTCACACAATAATGCCACACTCCATGTCCCACTACAACCAGGCTGGGAGCCCTGCCCCACCCCGCCCCGCCCCACCCCAAAGGGCCCTGCTGTCAGAAGCCCATTGCTTCCTTCTCAACCAGACAAGTCCACCCTCAGCAGCTGTCTCAAGGATGTGTCTTCTTCCTAGCTGCCTCAATTCAGTGCCTTCCTCCCACGACTGATCCTAGCTCCTTAACTGCTACACCACCCATGATATTTCATAATGCAGGAAAGGATGCTTCCTTACACACTAATTAAATGGAGAGTAACAAATCACATTTAAAGCCATTTCTGCAGCAGAGGAAGCCAAAAATGTAATTAGAATTATCCATCAAGGAGACAAACACTTTCTATTTTCAATGTTTGTTTCAGAATCAAATGCCTTTTCAGAACTGAACTGTCAAGATTATGAACACAACTTAATTTTCTATGCTGTGTACTTAATATAAATTACAGGCCTGGCCTCAATTCTCAATAGAATCCTGGAAGAACGTATTTATACTGTCTAACTAGAAATATTTGACTTCTACCAATGAAATAAGACTCTTTCTTTAAATAGCAAGATGAAAAGACTTAGACAGGAGAAAACCCTCAACATTATTTTAGCATAATGTGGTTGTCTCTCACCCAGAACCTTTATAGCTTTCTGTCGGCACCAGTTCAAGGCTCAGTAAACTGCATCTACAAAATGCGGTGACTACTTATACTTAAGCCACGTGTCATTTATGCTATTTCAGAATACCAAAACACTGAGTTCTGCCACCAGAGTGAGCCTTGGGGCTTTACACCCCTCCTCCAGGCACACAGAACTCCAAGTGTTTACATGCCACACCTCCACTGAAACCTGGATTGTCTCTGAGCTCAGAGACAAACTGACTGCTGCAAATTGTGACATTAGGTGCAAAAGACATCAAGTCCCCTCTAGGAAGCCAAGTTTTGATCCCATCAACTAGACTTCTAGAGCAGCAAGCCATTTCAGGTAGGTAGAGGGTACCCAGAGAAGTCAGAGATCCAGTCAGCCTCTCCTTGGGGCAGAAGGTCATGTGAGGGGGGAACAACTTTCAGTGCACACCAGTTCTCTGCTAGTGGCCAGCCTAGGCGTGCTGCCACCAGGAATGTACAAACCAGGGACCTACTCAAATTGGCAAACTGGACTTTTCAGTTTTTGTCATCGGAGGCTACTTGTGAACTGGAGTAATCTTAGAGTTAGAGTTATTTCTTGCAAACCAGGGCAGCAGGAGGCAAAAGACACAGTGAGCCAAATGGCTGAGCCTATAACACATTACCAACAGGTCATGTGATCAGGGAATGAAAGAACCCAGGCTGGCTTGAGTAGGTGTAGGTGTCCACCTGTCCCACCAGCACAATATCCCAGCCTCCTGCCCCTGGGGTCTCACTCAGAGTCAGCTGGTCACTGTCCACAAGGCCATCTACTAACCTGAGATATTCAGACACACCCAGCGTTCCCCATTCACCATCATCCTTATTCATAGTCTTTCTCACAGCAAGATCACAGTCAGGCCTTAGTGTCCACAGTTATGGCCCCTTTGAACACACAACAATGCTGGTGATTTGCTCTTGAAACTAGGTACAGGACCATTCCATGTGGTACCTCATTAACATCTATGAGGCCACACTCAAGAACCATGAGAACAGGGATGTAAAAGTCATTTGCATGTAAACTTTTTAAACCATAAGCAAAGTGTCTTTATGATGGACTGAAGGCACTCCAGATAGCATGGTTGTAGGACTTGGTGACAGCTTGCCAACCTCTGTACTTTTCCTTTCTCTTCTCCTGGCATCTGTCCCCAGCCCTCTTTAAACACTATCACCCCCCTAAACCACCTTCCCCAGCTCCCCTGCCTGCAAGTTCTAGCATGCTTCCTTGCCTCTCTGTGCCTGCTTCCACCCAGAGCTCTAGGCATCTCTAGGATCCTATGGCTTTTGGATGCCTAACCCCTGATTAGACCAGATATTTCTAAATGCCACACTCACATTCTCGGGGCCTGGCAGGGGTAGTTGAATGTGTGTGTGTGTGTGTGTGTGTGTGTGTGTGTGTGTGTGTGTGTGTGTGCGCGCGCGCGTGCGCGCGCGCACGTGTGTACGGGCACTCTTGTACATGCATGCGTGTGTGAGCATGTGTATGGAGACAGGTAGATGGGCCAAAGGCTGGCCTATTTGTGTAGCACTTGCACAGCGAGCCTCACTGCCATTAGGAGATAGCACACAGAGACAGACACACCACACACATGTGCACACAGTACATACTAGGGAGTGATGAATGTTATTGAAATGGACCAAAAACCAACAAGCCGTGGGGTAAGAAACAAACAGAAACAAAACAAAGCACTTGCGTTCTGATGGAAAGCTTAACCCTGGGCAGCTGGACCCTGAGCCCAGGGCTACAAGAGGGGGCCTGCCTCGAGGATGCTGCCTTTGGAGAAGACTCAGGTGGCTAGGGTGTGGGGTGACATTCACTCCTTTCCCATCGCAGGCTGTCCTGAGGGCTTTGCACGCGTACCAGATGATGGCAGGTGCAAGGCTCATCAGAGAAGACATGAAGAGGAGGAAGTACTTACCTCGAGACCCGGAAATGGCTAGTCCACAGTGGGAGGGGCAGTGGGCAGTATCTCAGTTTAAACAAAATCCTTGTGGCACTGCTCAACCATGAATAGTCAGCTCTCTAGTGTTTCAAATCAAAGCTGGCAACATTGTTAGTGAGAAGAGAACAGAGCAAGAGGGCAATTCACCTGTAGGGCAATCGTGGTGTTCTTCGCAGGGTACTTCCCCACCAGTCCTTGCTCTTTCCGTTTCTTGAATTTCCTAAAGTAGTCCTGTATCAGGAAAGTGGCATAGAACTTCCCCACGGTTACCTCATCATCTAAACGGAGAGACCAGACACAGCTCTCCCGAATCAGCACATTTGGACCAAGAGCCTAAACCCTCACTTCTGGCTGGGGGCAGGGGTGGGGTGGGACGGTGCACAAAGGGCACTGGGCTGTCAGCCTATAACAAGGGTTGCTCAGTCTAGCAAGAAGCAAAGCTTTGCAAAGCAGTTAAGGCTCGAAGCTAGAGTCAGTTAAGTAAACTGATCCTCAAAGTTGCAGAAAGTAATGTATATTTACCACGAGTTAAATAGAGTAGCATATTAGTAATGATAGGAAGCGCCACCTTGGTTATTTACTTAAAATAAACATTACAAAACAGAACGGCCTTGCAGGCCACATTTTTTTTTCACCCTGTGCATAGAAATTTGCAGGTGTAATTACTGTAAGCATCAAGTGCAATTAAACATCCAAATCCCTATGTCACAAGATGGCGGCCTAGAAAGGTAACGGGTGAGCTTAGAAGGAGAGGAAGGTTGGAACAGAGACTGCAGATCCAGCTCTCGCACGCTCCCCCCGTTCTTCCACCAATAAGCTCTGAGACCATTTTGTGGTTTGGAATTCAGAACGGCTGGATTTCTGCATTGTAATGACAGCTCAGCTCCAACTAACTTCAGCACTGAGCAGGCTTTCTTTCTGCTCTGTTCAGAAACAACATCCAACACATGTCACTGGGGAATCAGGACTCTGCTGGCAACTTTGAAGGTGATGCATGAGGCAGAATAGAAGCTCTGACTGTCTCATGGTAAACCACGCTGAGCATGTCAGTGTGAACTGTGCCCCCCCCCCCTGCCGCCCCGCAAGGTTGATGCCACCAGAACTGTAGGGTGCTGAGGTCTACTGGGTGGAAAGCAGCAAGGCTCCATTAGCAGCCTGAGTAGGGCTGTGTTAGGGATTCCAGGACACCTGGCAGGACCTGCAGAGGCTGAGGAACAGTTGTAGGTACTCAGGCTTCTGGTCAAGCTATCCTTGCAAGAGGATCTTAGGTGAGCTTGTATTCTCCCTTATAAAATGGTGTTCCATGTCAAAAGAACTAAGGATGTTTAAGAGAAGGGGAATAAAGCACTCCAACCCAGGTGTGGGCTGTCCTTGTGTCATGTGCCCTACGATGACAAGAGTCACGACTTCAAACCAAGCCAAGAGTATCACTCACTGAATGGATGCTGGAGCATACGAGGCCTGGGGCCACTGGGACCCACTGTATCCATGAATACAACTTTGGTGGGTTTTACTTAGTGTTCACTTGGGAGGTATGGCTCCCACCCAGCGGCTTCTGGGTCACTTCTTGGGGAAGAAGGTTCTCCAGCCATTCCTGCCAGAAGTTGCCGAGAATTCTTGTGCAGTCTGTTTTGGGGTGAACTGGCCTTGAGAAATGTTATATTCCTCCTGAGCCTGAGCCTGAGCCAAGGAAGCCCTGGTGTGATGGAGGAGCAAGTGAAGAAACCCGGGGCTCTGTATTGATCTGAACTCATATCTCCCTGACTGGCTACTGGTTCTTCTCCACCATCCAGTATGGCACCATCCATAGGGAAACAAGCCAAGATATTTGCTCTGCAAAGCTCATGCTTTCCCCCTCTCCAGCTTCTGACCACTCTGTCCATCAGCCATAGCTTCTGACCACTCTGTCCATCAGCCATAGCTAGGCATCATGGCTGTATATCTAGGGGTGTCCAAGCCCGGTCCAAACTCCTCGTGGGTCTCATAACTTCTACATAACAACTCTGCTCACTCTTCTTAGAGAGGGAGAAGTTACATGACTGGCACAGGCCAACTGGCCAAGGCCTGAGCCCAGGGCCCTTCTCTCCCACAACTCTACCTCTCTACAGAGAGTGGCTTTGGCCACACCCAACCCCTGCTTTTCTCTGAGCTGCCATTCTGGCGGTATAAACCTAGCTCTGCCCTTTCCAGCTCTTTCCAAGTAGGCCAATGGCTGCTGGGCTGATATATCTAAGAAGTCTAGAATCTACACCACCTTCAACAATACTGATAGTTTTTGTACTTCAGGATCCCCTGAGCCCTGGGAAACTCCCTGATTCAACATAGAGGCTCATATTACTTTATACCAATATGTTTGTAGTAAAAGAAGTACTTGCTGTCCTTTCTCTTCTACTTTAGATCCATAGGGCAGGACTAGAGGGTGACATGGTTATCTCCACTGAGATAAAGCAGGAGGACCAAGAGACCTGGCCTGAACAAGAGCCTCTAAGAACAAGAAAAGCTAAAGCTTGATCATGACAGGAAAGGGACAGAGAGAAGCAATAGATGTGGTGAGACCATCTTGGATCAGTAGGACAGGAAGACACACAGGAGACCAAGGAACCAGAGATATGGCTCAAGGAGTTTCCAAAGGAAAGAGGATCTCCAAGGGAAAGGCGCTTCTAAAGAGAAAGAGGGAAGTCCATGACCTGGAAGAGAACCCAGGGAGCACTGAGAACCCAGGTAAGATTCCAGGCGGAGACATCTCAGCCCCATGACAAGCAGGGGTCAGACTGCAGGCAGACAGGA
Source organism: Mus minutoides (assembly GCA_902729485.2). Classification (NCBI taxonomy): domain Eukaryota; kingdom Metazoa; phylum Chordata; class Mammalia; order Rodentia; family Muridae; genus Mus; species Mus minutoides. Next base: position 234,645 of record LR755168.1, on the reverse strand, counting down.
GAGAAAAAGAAAATCCCGGCATGTCCTCACGGCTGGTTCTTAGCATTGTTTCCACCAAGCTCACGATGAGCAGCTCAGATCACATCCCAGTGGCAAAGCTGCCCAGACAAGCATCTGGCTCTGTTCCCTCCTCCAGTTATGGGGTCTCCCGAGCTCCCCAGGGACACAGGCAGCACATGGCGCTGGTCTCTAACCTATGGGAGACATTAACACTTCAAACCACCCATCTGTCCCAGGGTATATGTCATGGTGTCATTTCTTTTTTGTTGTTTGTTTGTTTGTTTGTTTTTCGAGACAGGGTTTCTCTGTGTAGCCCTGGCTGTCCTGGAACTCACTTTGTAGACCAGGCTGGCCTCGAACTCAGAAATCCGCCTGCCTCTGCCTCCCGAGTGCTGGGATTAAAGGCCTGCGCCACCACACCCGGCTCATGGTGTCATTTCTTAAGTGTGCCACTATGAGGGAAAGACTGGGAACCACTGGTCCAATGGGAGATGAGAAAGAGAGAGAAAGGGGAGGGGAAGCAGGAGAGGAAAGGAGAGAGAGAGGGAGAGGGAGCAAAGAGACAAATGATGAATATAGAAACTAAAACTGTAGCTATTTGCCAAGGCCTGAAGGTGCTGTGTTGTCCCCTTTGGTGACAATGGGCTTATGTGATATGTAAAGTAGATAAGCAGGCACTACACTGGGCACTATAGAAACTTCTGGAGCACTCTACATCTTTCTAAGACTCTAGTTCTTTCTTCTCCAGTATCACATGGGGGACCAGATTAACTCCTAACCTCAAATCAAGTAAAGAGACAGAACCACCAAGCCCCAGAATGTGTGTGTGTGTGTGTGTGTGTGTGTGTGTGTGTGTATTCATCCTTCATGAAAAGTTCAATGGAGATAAATGTTGGTCAGTTTTTCAAAAGAAGAGTTTAGATCTTAAGCCAAATTCTGAACTTTTCTTTTCCTTAGTAAGATGAAAAGAACTGGAGCACCGTCACCATGACTCGGGTGACACGTCAAGCCTCCCTCTCCGTGTGAGGAGGGCTATTCCTGTGGGCATCAGATGGGCCACTATGAAGGTGGCGTTTCCAAAGAGGCAGAGTTGGAACAAGAGAGAGGTGAGTGTCGCAGGCTCGTGAGTGGAGGGTTTACACAGACAGGCACAGTCTGCTATTCTGACGCATGCATCCAGAGTTCAACAAACAATGTAGGGGAATCCAGTTGGCAAGAGATAACTCTGATTCCATGCCACCGCCCTAAAACAGAATTGCTTCAGAATATTCTGAGAGTTGAGAGGAGCGGAGGCTGCAGAGGAAGCTCAGGCGCAGTGTTACAACATTTTAACAAGCGGTCCATCTAAGCCATGCAACCACTCGGATGTGCGGCTGAAAGGAAGAGAGCGGAAACCGACAAGAGTTTTAAAAGTGCAGAATCGGGGCTTGGAGCTGGGGGTCTGGAGGTGGGAATTCCCACCATGTTGGTCATTTCCTTCTGAGCCATTTTCCCCAGAGTTGAGCCAGTGGCTAGGCCAGTTATGGGTGGCCTGAATCACCAATGAAGACCAAGCCTCTTAAGAAGCAGAGCTGGCTAATGCATAGCTCTCTCTGTCCCTCAGGAGCCACACAGGCTCACATAGTCTGAGTGTTGGATTCAGCTTCTGATTGTGAACCATGCCACCCATAAAGCTGTATTGGTTATAAGACATGCCAGATGTCTATCGTGTTTCCAGGCCCGGGTTAGCTAGACCTGCAGGGAGACAGGACACCGCCGGGTAAGAAGATTCTGCACTTTTAAAACTTGAAACAAAACAGTTGGAAAATAACCATCTCACTTCAATGTCCACAAGTATTTAAACAAAAATAGAGAAACAGTATATATATATATATATATAATATATATAGAGATATTATATATATGCAAATTCTAAATGTTTAGTCAGTTAATTTGTGATAAATAACAAAAGGAAATAAATAAGCATGCTTGTTAGTTCTACCTCTAAATCTCATTAAAGGACATCCTTGGTATCGAATCTACAGTGGGAAATTTGGTCTTCTTAAAATTACTTTAGAAGTATTCCTTTCTGTAAACTCTCCATGTTTATTGAGATGATTAAAACTGGAGACTAGTTTTAAATATTTCCTTTAGGGCAAGAGTTCAAGCTTTTCATTTTGTGAGTGCTGTCATGTCTTTTACCACTGATTTTTCTATGACAGCAAAAACCCTGCTCTAGCCTAATGAAGTCTGGATTCCTTCCCCACAGAAGCCCCTCTTTGGTTTGACTGTCTTCGTATCACCCAAATACTTTTGGGTGAAGCCAAAAGGCTCCTTTAGCTGTGGGCCTCACACGCTAATGGTCTGGGATAGCATCCTGCACTCCCTCTCTGGGATGTCTGGAGGTCTTGCCACTGAAACTAATTTCTTGATCAAGAACTACTTGGGAAATAGGTTCCACTGACCACCAGCTGGAGGGACAACTTGGTCAAGCAGCTTCATGCTTGTCTTCTTCCAGATTTTCTTTATCACAGCTCGGAGTTCTTCATTAGCTTGCTCCAGGTTCCCTGAATCCAAAAGGCAAAAGAGGGGTGTGTGGCCACTGCACAGAGCAGACTTGTGTTTGTGTCCAGTGCTCTCCTGCCCCTCATTATGTTGCCGGGTCCTTGTATTGCCTTCTGATAGAAGTGAACCAGAGTGATCACTAAATATATTTCCTATATTCAGAAGCATTTACAAAGCCACCACTGAGAGATGATCATTTCCACCTGGGAATTCATGAACTACCTTGTGTTGCCAAGCAACCTACCCCAGCTAGAACCTATGCTCCTCTCTTGGCTCCCAGACCAGAAGGCAACTGCCCACCTTTGCTGCTGCCTCTTCCTCCTCCCCTTCCTCCTTCCCTCCTTCCCTTCTTCCCTTCTTCCTCCTCCTCTGTCTCTACCTCTTCTTCCTCCATTCACCCTCCTCCTTTTCTTCCTCTTTTTTCTCTCCTTCCATCTCCTCCTTGTCCTCCTTCTTCTTTTCCTCTTTCCCTTTTTCTCCTCCCTTCTTCCCTTCACTCCCCACCTCTTCCCATTCTTCTTGCTCCTCCACATTCTCCCCTCTCCTCTTTCTGCTCATTTCCACCTCCTTCCTCTTATTCCTCTTCCTCTTCCTCCTCCTTCCCACCTCTATTGCCCCCAATCCTGCCTTTGTTCCTGCACGAGAAAACTTCACCATCCCAAGACTCATCTCAGGCCCTACTGTAGGTACTTACTCTGTCCTCATAATGTTGACTTCTCTCTATTTGACAGGCTCTTTTCTATGGACACATCACCAAGTAGGCCATCCTACCTTCTGCAACACTTAATGATGCATGTTTGTGGCATAAGAAGCACACGCTAGGAGGGAAGGGGCTAGCTTTGCTGGGTAGAGCTTCAGTGTTGTGAAGAACACCTGTCTTCCCACTGGAGATGTCTCCTTGTCTTCTCTGACCTTCCTCCTTGCCTCTCTGCGAGGGCCCTGCTTTCTCACCTCAGGCTCACTCTCCAGCCTTTGCAGCATCTGATTCCCCTGCCTCCTACAATGAATCCTCTGAGCCAACCCCGGAGGAGCTTTCCACTGCCTGCTCAGCCAGGTGTGAGCATGGCTGAGTGTGCTATGATAGGGTGCAGTTGAGCCGTGGACCTGCCAGCACCCCTACATCCTGACCATGGTGTGTGTGTGTTCGCTCTCCTGCTGCCTGCTCTGCTTCCTGCTTACCTTCAGTCTTGATCTTGAGAGCTGTCCGGACCAAAGCAAACAGGGTTGCGTTGAACATGACTGTCCCATCACTGTTGAGAGGCATGTTCATGGCAACCAATCTCTGTAGATGAAAAAGAGTTACTCATGAGGACACAGATGGGACAGCCATGTCCCCCTTTGATGTTCATTCTTTGTTTATCACCATTCATGTTCCAGGCAACCCTCCCTTCAACTCAACAGTCACCTGGGAGCAGCTCTGAGATGGATGGTAAATTATAGGGATCAACATAACTTGTTTATGGGCTGCTCAGATCCTGGGTTAATCATGTCTAGGTCTGTCTGTGAGGGTGTTCTGGGATTGACTAGCATTTGAATCGGTGGGCTAAATCACACAAATGCCTGTAAAAGTTGGCAGTCTTCATTCAACCACAGCACACACACACACACACAAAAAGGTGGAAAAACATTGCCTTTCCTTTCTGCCTATCAGTTTAAGATAGACCATCAGTCTACTGCTGTCTGAAATGCATCTCATCGGTCCCCCTGGTTCTCAGGCCTCAGTCCTCAGGCTGAACTGTACCACAGATATCCTGAGTCTCACACTAGGAGATGACAGATGGTGGAACTTGAAAATCACATGTGCCCATATCAGATAATAAACCATCCCTTGTATATGCCTCTGTGTGTATGTGTGTGTGTGTGTGTGTACATCTATACATGTTCAGCTAGACACTGGTCACACATAAAGACATACACACATACATGCCCACAGCCACCCCATCAGTCTATTTCTCTGGAAAATACTGACAGATACAACCTAACATCTATGAGGAACCTGGGATAACAAAGTTTAAAATTCAGTTGTGAAATATAAATGTTGACAATTAGATGCTATTTAATGTTAAATAATTAAATTTTATTGCCCATGTGTTCTTCATGTTTCAGTAGTTAGTTCTCTATGTCCTGGGGACAGGCCTCTGCTCTAGGTACATCCTTAAGGATTTTATGATAATGAAATGATACAGCAGATACATAGCCCAGGCACAGGGCCTGAGCCTGTTACCCAGTAGAACTTGTTACTGTTCTTTCAGAAAATTTCCAGAGACAGAACATCATGTGCTATCTTGGTGAGGTCTTCATGGCTTCTCTAAAGGCTTGGACTTTCAGAATAGATCAATACTTCCCACTTCTCACCCCTCTCCAAGTACCTCTAACACCAGCATCAAGGAGATGCAGAAGAACTTGGGGTAAGAGACACCCTCTTTGGATTCCAGTCAGCAAGGCAGGCTAATAGGCCTTGTGGGGACTGAAGTAGATCATAAACACATGGGAAGTTAATTAAACAATGTTAATTAAAAAAAAAAATTTCTAGTTGGGCATGGTGGCACACTCCTTTAATCCTAGCACTTGGGAGGTAGAGATAGACTGACCTCTTGTGGGGAGGCTATATAGTGACTTCCAGGTCAGCCAGTCTCAAAAATAAAACAAAATAAAATCCAAAGTTAATATTTTCTTGGCTAAAATGTTTATTCCAAAAGAAAGGTGGGATTTTTTTTCTACCCTGCTGAGGGACTCAGATTCGGTTGTCTAGGCAACCTATCTAAGCTCCAAATCCCACTATCAACCTTTCCTGTCTCCACAGCTAGTGCAGCCAGGATGACTGGCATTCATTCACTCTTCCTGACAAATACCTAAGTCAGCAAAATGACTGACTTTGAGTCTCAAGGACACTTAGATCCTTTAGGTAAAGGATCCTGGAGTCCAGACAAAGATGAATGCAGTCAGCTGGGTTAGGTGCATTCATTCATTCCATTCTGTGCTGGGAATGGATTTCTTCAAGGAGAAGTTCAACAGGCAAAACTTGCATTCCTGTTGCTACAATAATGTGAGAAGGTCCCTGTGGCTCTATGGGAGAAAGACCAGTGTGAGCCAAGGCTCCATGTGACCAGTGTGGGGATGAGTGAAAGAGGGTAGGAGACCTAAGCACACTCCAGAGACACCTGCGCTTCATGCCCAGGGAAAGGAACTATAGAATTCTACAGCAAAGAGGCCACATGCAACCTGTCACCCTGTCTATAACTGGGAAGCTAGGACCCCAATACCTACCACTGCCAAGCTAGGGCCCAAGGTCTACCACCACCATGCTAAGGCCCTAGGTCCACCACCACCAAGCTAAGGTCCTAGGTCTACCACCACCATGCTAAGACTCAAGGTCTACCACCACCATGCTAAGACTCAAGGTCTACCACCACTGATCCAAGGGGCTAAATTAGTTCTTTTCTCATTCCCATCTCCTCACCTGGCAGCAATGTCCCCCTTGTACTTCCTCAGCTTATCTCCATGCTACCCACTCCTCTCTCCCCATCCCCGCAGCGGCGGCCCTCATCCTGGCAGTCCCATGGAGTTCCTTCCTCCAGTCTGCTTCATGTCAACACGACCAACTCTGAGATGGTGACCTGAAATCTCATCGTCCTCCACAGGATTTGTTGTGGCACAGAATATTCAGGTTCAGCTTGGGGACAGAGGCCTCTGCCACTTGGTCTTGTGTTCCAGTCAGATGTTAGCCAATGCCTTGCTGTTGGCTAGTCTGAGGCTCTCCCTCCTCCCGCTTCTGTCTGGACTCTGTTCTCCTGTCTGAGAAGCCCACCCGCCTGCCTCTGACTGTCTCCTATGTCTCCTCTGTTTTTCATGTGGATTTAGTGGTGCTAGGGGATCAATCCAAAAACCTGGCACATGCTTATTGACATTCACAGTCACCTGAGCCTGGCCTAAAGGTCATTGCCTCTGACATCTGACCCCGTGACAGTTTGTAGTATTCCCTTCATCCCATTATTATCCCTGACAGAATTCTAAGTGTTGCAAATTTGAGGGTGCTGTCAAGGCAGAAACATTATCATCTCCACATGTCCAACGCCTTAAGAAAGGCCTGGCGAATGTAGATTAGCGTATGTGTGTCCTGAACAAAGCAGCGAATAGATTGTCAGACTCGGATGGCAGGACACTCACCTTACACGCTACTCGGTGTGGGCATAACTTTCCAAACCCCAGGGGAGGCTGGATCCGCCGGAGCAAAGTGACCACATCAAGGTGCTTTATCCTCCCCCTGGAAGCAAAGTACAGCCTGAGGTCCCCAAATGAGCTCAGTCTACCACCCCGACCCTGCAGAGATCACCACAGCCATTCCCAAAGAACTCTTGAAAGCCAGAGGGGTGTTTGTCAACCTACTTTGCTTCAGGGTCATATTCTGACCATATTCTTTTGAATTCGTCCAAGTGGTGAGGCCCCAGAATAGACCAGTCCCGAGTCAGATAGTCAAAATTGTCCATGATGACAGCCACAAAGAGGTTGATGATCTGGAAGAGTGAATCAGGAGGGTGGTGGGATGGTCCCTCGCACCGTCATCTGCCTCCTAACTGCAGGGCATGGAATATTGGAACCCACATATCCAGGTTGCAGAGGCAGGCCATAATATTCTCTCACCAGAAAACAGTCAAGGAAAGGGCAAGAGTCTGACCAGATGGCTTGGCACAGACTCATGAGGGGGTGGGTGGGTGCATTAGCTGGCACCCTGAAGCACACTGTAATCTTATAATTTAATTGCGACGAGAGACAGCTCACACTTTGGAGGCACTTAAATCCACGTACAGTGGCTTTGATGTTTTTGAAGGGAAACAGCAGCCTTCAGTAACAAGGTTGGCTGGAAATGACCCCAGCCCACCAGTGAGCGCCTGACCCATCCCATAAGGCAGCAACACGTGCCAGACTAAGCAAGACAGACACCTGCCTAGAAGGGCCCAGAGTATGCCAACTGCCTCAAAGCACTACGATAGGGCAGTGCTACTGGTCTGAACCTCAAATGCTACAGCAGTCCCGGAAATAGGGAAGGGGGTTACCAAGACTGCTTACCAGGAACGCACAGAGCATGTAAAAGCTGATGAAGTAGACAATGGCAAAGTTGCTCCCGCAAGTGTACTCCTCTCCCGGGTTGTAATCTGAGTCCGGGTCACACAGCTTCCCTGGGAGGCAGGCAAGCATAATCTCCTGCCAGGCTTCCCCTGTCGCACACCTGTTTAAGTTAAGAGACAGGGCTTTAATTGAGGGATGGGGTAAGGCAACAATGGATTAGACATTTGGGAAGAAAATTCTTAACTTGTGCAAAATGTATGTAACTGTAGCAATGCCATTTGGATTAGTGACAGCCTGGAAGCCCTACTTTTAGATACAATTTAGTTACTTAGAAGCCCTGGTATGATACGATTTATAATACAATGTCTGATTCACTTCTTTATATGAATGGATGTTCATTTTTTTCTTGTCTCTTCATCAAACATTGCTATTACAATTATTTAATGATAAGTCCTGACTGATTCTGTTGAAAGAGTTGAAAATCACCTAAATTATAAATGAGTTGTTACAGTTACTGGGGTCATTAGACATCGCTTCCTTGTTTCTAGAAAGTTCTCTCACTGTGAGGAAGATTCTTTGCAAAGTTAAATTAGCTGGGATTAAAACCAATCCTATAAAATGTGAGGCAGTAATGTTCCAATATGTTAATCCTGTGATTCACCAGAAAAAACAACTGTACCATTTTGGACCAATTTTAAAGCAAGCCTTTATTAAATATTACATTTCAATATTAAATACTGGGCTGGAGAGATGGCGCAGCAGTTAAGAGCACTGACTGCTCTTCCAGAGGTTCTGAGTTTAATTCCCAGCAACTACATGGTGGCTTACAACCATCTGTAATGGGATGTCTTCTTCTGATGTGTCTGAAGACAGCTATTCATATAAATAAAATAAATAAATAATTCTTTTTTTTTTTTAAGCTGCAGGGAAAAAAATAAATACTGACCAAGAGATTGACTTTGGCCAGGGCCATTGGCTAGAATGTCCCAGCTGGAATGGCCTAGAGCCACAGTGTTGTAGCGAGTTATAAGGACAAACTTTTAGGTCACAGTACTTTCCCATGTGGCATTTTAATTTTCCCAGAACTACAATTCCCAGCATTCCAGGAAGTTACCTGATTCCTGGGCATGTGGGACTTACAGGTTAATTTTGGGAAATACAAATTCCCGACTTTCCACTGTGTTTCTGGTGCATCCTTCATGCACACTTACACATACACATCTATCCTACAATTTGTTTTTGGTGGTCTAAGAGTTAGTTACAATCTAAATGACCCCAGCAGTTTTAACAATGCAGTCAGTTCCTCTCTAACTAAAATGCTAGTTCTGTTTAATATAAAATTATGGCCAGTGAGACGGGTCAGTGGGTGAAAGGTGTTTGTTGGTGACCTGGGTTCAATTCCCTAGAACTTATGTAAAAATCAAGGAAGACTGACTCCATAAACTTGTCTTCTGATTTCAACATATGCACAGTGGCATGTCCACCCCGAACATATGTCACATTCATACATACATATGAAATGATAATAATGTTTTTAAAAGGTATAAAACAACTGAGAGTAGTAGAACATACAACCCCAGCATTTTGCGAGGCTGAGGCAGGAAGATTGCCATGATTTGAGGCCAGCCTGGACTTCAGAGTAAGTTCCAGGCTAGCCTGGGCTACAGAACGAGATCCTGTTTCAAACCAAAGTAACAAATATCAAACAAGAACAACAAAGCAGAAGTCTGTCAAGAAATAATGGGACCAAGAGCAAGCATGATCCCATCTGTTCAGAACCTTAGGGGTACCCCACCCCACTCCCCACCCCCAAGGACCCAGTCACCTGAAGAGCAGCAGCACTGCCTGAGGAAATGTCTGGAAGTTGTTATTCCTGTTGATCTGGTTGTTATCTCTCATGGCAACTTTCCCAAACATCTACAAGAAGTTATTTGGGGGAAGGGAATCACACTTTTGTCACTGTTGCAGTTTGGATCTTCAATGGTCTCCAAGGTTCATGTGGTTAGAGCCTTGATCCCTACGGGCAGAACTCTTGAAAGGTAGAACTCTGGTCTAGTGGCAGACCCTGAGGTTGCTGGGGTTACAGGGGAACATGGGAAGCTGCCAACCCGCCTAAGGGGGTCTGTCTCATGATGCATTTCTGTGATGGTGTCCTGCCTTGTCATAGGGCAAAACAGTGGGCTTGTGGATTAGACTACCTCTGTCTGCAATATTTCAGTGTACTCATGCAATGCCGACTAACACAGTCACATAAAAAGAATTTTGTAAATTTAGAACTGACTTGGGTTTAATTAGCAACTAGGGCTTTCTTAGGACACTGGGCACCTTCTGCGCTCTGCAGAGATCTGCTGGGCACAGCATGCGCCAGGCACCAGGCTGAACATCAGGAATGTAGTGTCTCAGAGGTATAGTCTCACCCCGAAGGAGTCACTGCCCTAAGGAGACTATGGATGTTCAAGCAATGGTAACCAGATACATACAGCAAGCACTGAGGTGACCCAGCCCCCAGAGATCAGGGAACAGGCACATTCAGCCAGTGTTAGGTCAACAGCAGGAAGAGCTCCAGAAGGAGCAACACCTAAACCTAGACCTGACGGAGAAGCAGCAGTCAGTCAGAGCGAGAGTTCTCCAGGCAGAGGAGCATCACCTGAAGGAGCGCGGAAGTCTGAGGAGGGGATGAGTGGTAAGCAGAGAAATGAGCCATAGCTGGAGACAAAGGGGAAGGGGCGGGGCCTGGCGGGCTTCATGCTCAGCAAAGGTTTCCTAGTGGCGTTATGAGCAGATCGATATTTCAGATGGTCTTCAGTCTACGCAAATCCTGATAGGAGGATCTGGAGCTGGGTATGCAGTATGGTTTGCAGTGCCCTGGGCTACCTTGGGCTACCTCATGAGGACATATGACTCTTGTCCCAATAAAATTCCTACAAGTCCTTCTAAGCCTCAGGACAATCAAATCAATCTGTCTATGCTGGAATTACCCTGCTTCTCTCATTTGTACCTCTCTCTAGTCAGAATGCTACTCTACCAATGTAGGACATTCCCCTCTGACTCCCCGGACCTAGAGCTTTCAATGCCCCCCAGCTGCCCTATGGCATTAGGACCCAGCTGCCAATGGGCCCCAGACCGTTTCCAACCCTGGAACGCATGCTGTAGTCCCTCAGCCTAAGAGCCTGGGTCCATGCTTCTCTGGAAAAGTGTGCTGCCCCAGATGCAGTACTACCCATGGCATCTGGAAACACACAGGAATTCCAATGTGACAACGTATCTACAGGCTTGTGAACCTTCTGAGTATCGTCAGCATAGAGCACATGATCTCCACACTGACGACTGGGGCATCTCCTATCTGGGGCACGTTCTTCTCAGTAGCCAAGGCATTTGGCTGGAAGATCGTGACCTAGTTTTTCTACTTTACCTGGCCTAAGTACAGACCCGGGGCCAGCCTGAAAGGGTCCTGTGAGGGAAAGCAACTGCCACTCACCTGCATGCCAATGACAGCGTAGATGAAGAAGAGCATGGCGATGAGGAGGGCGACATACGGGAGTGCCTGTGGGACAGAAACGATCGGGCTGGTGGGTGCTGGATCAACAACTCACAAGGCCCAGACTAGCACTACCTGCATACCTAGCATCACAAAGTGTAGGCAGGCAAGGTGTGCTCTCCAAGTGCATTACTACCCTGTGCTAACCCTAAACGTTCTTCCATATAGACACTTAGATCCCAGTGAGTTTTAAATGTACTCTCTAGCCTTCAGGAAATTGCACTTGACCAAACCACCCTAAAATACCAGATTCCCCGATTGCTTCCATCTGCGCTATATCTGAGAAACTTCCTTATGCAAAATAACCTACATTCTGGTTTTCCTTATGATGAGACTTTAAGGTGAAGAATGACGAGCCAGAGGGCCGAAAGCCACTTAAGAATGCAAAAACACTTTAAAATGCACCATCGGTGATACATTTTATGGAAATATCTCTTACATTCAGTGAGCTGCTGTTCTGCTGGGCCTCAGTGTTTCTACACCTTGAGGTCACTTGGCTTTTAATCCTGCTGTGCTCTCAGCCTGTTTGTTTAACTTGTCCCTAAGATAACAATTTACCAACCAACCTTTACCTGCCTTAGATTACCTATGTAATCAGCTTTACAACCTAAGATAATGCATAACTATAATAAGTTATGGACTCTTCTATGCCCCCTGACCTAAAAAGCAACTCATGTGTGGGTGTGTCTCTGTGTGTGTGTTGTAGTAAATGCTGAAAACAATCTTATACAACAGATATCTGCCATAAATGTTGAAATCAGCATCCAGATAAAACTTGGTGACAGTGACAGTGTGTTTGCAGCAGTGGATGCTTTGGGGTCTGGAGCAAATGACTCCATCTCTTACAAAACTCTTAAAACTGTTTGCAAAGTGATCCCTCCTTCCTTTTGCATGTTATGCTCTCTCTGCTGCTCTGTAAATATAGAGCCAAGTCCCCTTTCTTAGGGGCAGTGGAACATCAGTCAGCCTTAGGGATGACAAGACATGAGGATAGATCAGGTAGGTCCAACAGAGGGAGGACAGAAAAGGCAGCAATTACAAACTACAGGTAGACTCAAGATGGAAAAACATGGACACTTCAAATTTGGAGGTTACTCTTGGTCAAACTCATCCAAGGGAACTAACTGCTATGCTTCCTTTCCTTAATACAACTCAGGCGCATTTTGGTATGTCTGAGACTGTCTTTAATACTTTTAGCTGAACCATGCACCCATCTGAAAACAGCTACTACACACTCACAGGCTGGATCCAGGAAGAAATTAAGCTAGCAGAATGCACACAGCACAGGCTCTTCCTAAAAGCACACAAGCAAGTATATGTGTCTGGCCAGATCTAAGGCCTTACCTTGATGGCTTTTCTCCATCACCATATATGACAAATGCATCTATGTGTATGGTAGCATAGGCCTGCCTAGGCTCTTCTTGGGCTTAATTCCAAGCCCAGCTGATTGGACTCAGCTTTCTCACCCATCTAAGACAATGCATCAGAATGCTGACAGGATACTTACAGGTTTGGGACTCTCTGACATGCAGCCTGGCCCAGTGTTACAGCACTATGCCCACAGATGGAATGCTTACTGGGGTCCTACAGGGCTATTCTCCCCACAAAAACTCTTTGTACTTTCTTCATAGACATCCAAATGTTTGAGGACTGTGCTGGCAGACTGTCGCAGGGAAAATCACTACTCTGGAACATGGCTTCTTTACCTATGAGGGTTTTTTTTCTTAAGTTTAATAATTTCGTCAAGAACCAAGATTGTTTTGCATGAATGTATTCCATTATCCTAGCAGCTCATCTCTGAAATGTGGACTAACCACAAAGGGCTGCAGGGATTGGCCACGCCCTGGTTCTCTTGCCTATGGCGCTTGCCCTGTCTCTCCTGAGACACACCCATCTTCCTCAGTCTCCATCCTTCTTAACAGGGCTGTGATTTCCTTCCTGTGAGCTTTTGTCTTCTGTCTTCTCCTTTCTCTCAATGCCATCTCTTTTCCCTACTTAAAAAAAAATTTACTGAAAATTTCTACCGGTTATCCCAGAGGGATTCCCTACATGGTTGTGGCTTTGATTACACATCTGTATTTATCCCTCACCCTCACAGATTCAGTCTAGATGAGCGGAAAATCTACAGCAGGTGCCAGGCGGTGAAGAAGAAACTGGCTCGGCTCTCGAACGGACTAGAAGCAATCTAGGAATCATAGGTGTCAAATAATCTTGGCAGGTACCCGGATGAACTGCACTCTTGATTCTACCAAGCACTCAGTAATCTGGTTTAAGTAGAGAATCTATCTAAGAGAGAAACTATGTGCTGATTTGAATAAGAATGGCCCACATAGACTCACAGTTTGAATGCTTGGCTCCCCAGTTAGTGGAACTGTTTGGGAAGGACTAGGGGGGTGTGGCCTTGTTGGAGATGGTGTGTCCCTGGGGTTGGGCTTTGAGGTTTCAGAAGTCTAGGCCAGGCCTAGTCTATGTGTCTATGAGTCTATATGTCTGCCTCTTTTTGCCTATAACTTGCAGTTAAGAAGTAAGCTTTAAGTTACTTCTCTGGCACCCATGCCTGCCTGCCTACTTCCATGTTTCCTGTCGTGCTGATCATAGAAACGGAAAATAAGCCCCAGTTAAATGCTTTATTTTATAAGTTACCTAGATCACAGCAATATAACAGTAACTAAGACAGGCTGCCAACCTTCAGGGAGTGTGTAGTCACCTTCCCTCTCTTGGACACTACTGTTGCTGGACATTCTGGGCAGTCAAAAGTCCTTGAGATTTACATTTCTTCCATATGGAAACCATTGCATCTCTCTGACTTTCGGGGTCTCATTTCTGCCTCTTGTTTAGTCTCCCATAATCTCTGCTGATTTGGTGGTCAGTCAGAGAGAGCTGGGGTCTTCCGGCCAGGGAACAGAAAGCGAAGCCCTAGGTTGCTCGTACCTGAAAGGACTTGATGAAGGTCCACAGCAGTGTCCGGATGCCTTCCCCCCGGCTGAGAAGCTTCACCAACCGCATCACTCGGAAAAGACGGAAAAAGGTGATGGAGATTCTATTGCTCTCTTCAGAGTTCTGAAGGGTTATCATGGAGAGGTCAAACCCAGTGGAAAGCAGAACATGCGACACTTTCAGAAAAACAGCGACGGACTCAAAGGTGACAGAGGTGAGAACTGAAGACGTGTTTCTAGGGCCTTACACCTCAGAAAGCATGATATGAAAGGAAAAAAAAATCACATGCTAACAACACAGGGGCTCAGGGAACAAACTGCATCCACACGGCACATGCATGTCCATGTGTTCTACTGTGTTAGAGGAGAACGCTGGGCTGCTCAAGAGTACTGGACACTGATGATGAATGCAAACCACTGCAGACACCGTTCTGGAAGGACAATCATGGAGAATACAGAACACCAGTGGAAAACTCTACATGGTCAAATAAAGTCAAGGAGAAGGCCCAGCCCCTGGGACCAGTCACTGATCTTACCCCAGGTGTGGCAGTTGGGAGAGGGATATTCTCACTTTCAGATGGCTTTAAGAAATCAAAGATTGAAATGTATTAATGTGGGGGAAGGCAGCAATGGCTCAGGAGATACTTCCCCCCCTTTACCAGTGTGTAGTAAGTGTCTTTGGTCAACAAAGCTGCTCCCTTCCTAAGACAATACCAGTGCTTCACTATGGAACTGGACGGGAGTGGACAACACCCATTGACAGACTCACAGACACACTAGTTCTAGTCTAGTTTCTTCCTAGGGATGTGGTGTCTCCAGAGACTGACGCCTGCTCAAAGATTATCGTTCTTGTCTTTGAGGTCTTTAAAGACACAGGTTCAGAGAAACCTCACTTCTCTGGCTTGGTCAAAGGAGCTAACTGCCTACAGCAGGCCTCCTGGCTTGGAATAATGGACCAACTCTAACCATAAGGAAAACAGTGGCTCTGCCTGTGGTCCCCACACTTAGCATTATATGTGCTCCAAAGGATAAATGTCTCTGCTGAAGGACTAGAGGCCTGCTTAGTGCAAGAGATGGAGGCAGGCTTCTTTCCAGCAGCCTGCAATTCAGCCTCAGCCAGGTCAAGCCCACACTCCGGTCCCCAGGACTCTGGAAGAACAGCATGGGGCCAGCTTGCCTGAGCCCCAGCAGCTCTGCCTCACCCAGGTCTGACTGTGTGTGTCAATGAATGGTTGCTTCTCCCACCTCCAAGGAGGTTGTTTTTCCCTCACTCTACTCAATGCTCAGCACAATACTTTTGGGGAGTTGCTTAAAAAAAAAAAAAACAAAGATGCTAGAGGCAAGTTTTCCCCACCAGTAGGCATCTTAAAATGATAATAGCAAGAATGGAGGAAAGGCAGCCTCTTATCTCCCCTGCCACCAAGTGCCATTTCCAAGGAGGTAGTGGGTCTTCCTGAGACAGACAAAGGACAGGTTCCTCTGTTGGCGATTCCCAATAAAGGCTTTCTGTGGCACACAGCATAACTATACAGGGCGAAGGTGGGTATGCTGCTAGCAGCTTCCTTCCTTCCCTGGGGACGTGGGAGAAGGAAGGCTTGGTTCTTAAGCTGATTTTTGAGACCAAACAGAAGAATTGCTAAGAACTTCAGTAAGAAAAAAATGCCTCTGGATACATCAGGGCATACTTGTAATTCATCAGCGAATGAATCCAAGAGTAGTCCTGATCACTGGAAAGGGCTCTAGTCCACCTGGATGCTCAGAACAGGAATATGTACTTAGTATATATACTCAGAATAGACCATAGACAGGTCAGAACCCAGGATCTTTTATTTTGTCAAATTCTTTTATAGCCTTACCCCAGAAGTAGCACTTTCTTAAAGGGATGGGTTTTGTTTTGTTTGTTTTAATTAGACAGAGAGCAGGCTCTCATTATGCAGCTTCAGTTGGCCTCAAACTCTGACTCCCTGTCTCTACCTCCCAAGTTCTGGGGTTACAGGTGTGAGCCACTATTCTTAGCTCTGATCATGGGGTGGTTGTTATTGTTTTTTAACTTAAGGCTTTACTATACATGGGGATTAGTTTCCCAGGATGCTTGCCCCCCACATCACTCTTCCTAAGGGCTGTGGTAAAGGGGGCAGCACTCTTGCTCAGACAGCAGACTGTGCACGTGTGAGTGACTGTATAGGTGTATGTGTGGACACCCCTGACTGTGTAGGTGTATGTGTGGACACCTCTGTTTGTCTGTGCTCAGAGGACTGGAGAAGGCAGAGCAGAGCCCTCTACAGCTATGGTACCAAAATACCCGTAACATATGTGGGACCTGTAAGAACATTAGTAAGCCTGCTCTCTCTGGCCACTCTCTTCTGCTCCATCCTCTGTGCTGCTCCATGACAGGCCATTTGTGATCCTCCTCCTTTGTGTTGATGAAAGTTGGCTAAACTGACTTTTGAAATGTGCAATTTTTAAACGATTATCTGAAGAATGACAATCATTGATCATTAAATAGCCCAGGCTGGCCTCAAATTCACTATGTAGTTACCTCTACCTCCTACTTACTGGGATTATAGGTATGGACCACAACGCCTAGTCAAATTGTCTTTTTTTAAGGAGAAGGAGGAGGAGGAGGAGAGGAGATAGCATTTTTCAGGAGACAAAAGCAGTGGACCACACAGCACAAGGGATGAAAACCAAAAGCAGGTGCAGGCTGCACCCCCACAGTGGCCTGAGATGACGCCCCTGCCACCACACCTCCCGGGGCAGAAGGCCTGCTAGAGGGGAGAATGTATCTGGCAGCAGTGGGGGGACCATGCAAGTTGCCAAAGTATCTTCCACACTCGAAGCACCCTAGGATGGCTTTGCTCCCTCTGCACTGAGACCAGTTGTTCTGACCCCGGGGTGCACTCTAAAGATACCCACTGCCCAGGGGCTGCCCAAAAGTGATTTTCTACACTGATCTGGGTCCTTTTACACTTCAGGAATTTTGAAAGCCACTAAGTTATTCTAATGTGCTCTCAGAATGGAGAATTCCTGTCTGGACCACAGCAGTGTCAGGCCAAGTATTCCACAGATAGCTCACAGCTGCAGAGTGGTCGCAGAGAGTGAAGCCATGAAAAGAGACCACTTGGGTTGTCACGGCTGTTATAAGGGCTTCTAGAGTTGATGAAGAAACAGAACTTGGCTCCCAGGGATTAAACTCTACATCTGTCTCCTTTCTGAGGGCCAGAGGGGCACTGGGAATGGACAGAGCAGAGCATGGGCAAGGTGCGCAAGTCACCTGACCCTGGGCTCAGCTTCTGAGGCCACCCACAGGTGACCCTAGAGGACACGGGACAGGGCAAAGACTGACTCCCTACATGACTGTCTTTTCAAGAATAGCCTTGAGGAACTGGGTGATCCATGTTCAATAGAATTCCATGCCCATCTAGAAGGTTGGAACAGATAGCTTCAGTAGGTTTGGATATTGCAAGATCACATTCCTCAGCCCAGTTCCTGGCTACCATATGAACTTGAGAGCACATTCTGACTACAAACTGAATGGCACGGTGGTGCCTCGGTCTAAGCTGGGCACATGACAGGGCAGAATCAACTCCTAGGATCTGGGAGTGAGTTCCTGTTGATTTATACGTGTTCTTTGATAAACAGAAAGTAAGACTGCGCCTCCCCTAGGCAACAAGGGATGGCAGGAGACTCAGTGTTGGCAGCAGCCATCCCTGCCTGGGTTAGAGCGTTAGTTGCTTGATTGTTTTAGAATTCAAGGAACAAAGAGGAAGCAAAGTCAGCCTATTAGGTGTCATTCAACAGTCAGCAGCTTGGTGGCATTACAAACAAAGGTGGAGGGGACAGGTCCAGAAAGCTATCACACCATGAACAGACAGGGTGGGGAGCATGGGAAGACATCAAAATGCAAAGAGCCGGTGAGCATGCAGGAACAGGACAATGCAAAGGGCCAAAGGGCCTTACCCCCTTCCCCTTTTTTTATTGCAAAGAATGCAAACAGGTAGAGTTCCTATTTTACAGACCAGACCACTCAATCTGGAAGACTGTGTTGGTGAGTCACAGAACCAATATGACTGACCAAACAAGCTGGAGCTGAGGCCCCAGCCAGGGACAAGGACATATGGGAGAAGAACAGTCTAGGTGACCATGGCTGATCCTTAGCAAGTCCTGTGAAAACTCAGTGGGACACCAAAGGTGGGAAGCAGAAACAAAGCACACAGTCTCTAGAAGCGCTTTCGCTTAAAGACTTCACCGTATATATGATTATATATACTTGCCGCTACAATTTTCTAAAAATAAAACCAACATGAAAAATCAATTAGGCAATGGAAAAGGAAGGTCGACAGTCTAGGGGAGAGAGTGTAGCAGGTTAAACATCACAAAACACAATGATGAGATGATGGTGATGATGATGATGATGATGATAGCAACTCAAACCAGCCAACAATGGACCAAGGATATTCATGCTCAGTTGACTCTGGACATCAGGAGACAAGGCCATTGAGGATATGACATGCATCCCTCTCCTGGGGAACTAGGTATGTATGGAGGGAGGATATGGGGATAAATATCCCCATTCTTACATACTTATAATATCAGAGGTTAAGAATGGTCTGTCTGTCTGTCTGTCTGTCTGTCTGTCTGTCTGTCTCTTAACCTTTGGTTATTTCCAGAGCCTAGCTCCAGGCCTACAAGGGTGGATTCCCAGTAACACTGATGTTGAAGATGGGATATATGTGCAGGGAGCATAACTTTTGCATCAAGAGATGGTGGACCAACACTGAGATCTTTGCAGGTAACACAGGCTAGGGAGTTACCAAGCCAAGGTTAAGGAGTGTTTGGTCTCAGAGTGCAGCTAGTCAGGGAAGGGTTGGTGATTGACAGGAGCCTTGGGAACTGGGAAGATTCCCTAGTGTGCATCTTCAGTGAGAACTTGGTTATCATGAATGAGGCCCTGCACAGACACCTGATGTAAACTACTAACTACACACACACACACATAGACCTTCCCAATCCACAGAGAAGCACAACTACCCGGAGACACTGACAGGCAAGGCCAGGCCAGAGTTGAGGAGCAGGGCCAGCTTCCAGCCCATGAAGTAGGTGTTGCCTATGAGTGTACCAAGTCACACTAGCTAGCCAGCAAGCGGGCAGCAGGAGAAAGCTGGGTCTAGCTGGCCAACAAGTCTTGGTAACATCCTGGTACCCAGAAAATAGTTTATGATCCCCAGCTTAAAACAATCTATTAGGACCCTAGCTTATGGTATTTCTAACTTCTGTTATAAGTTGTTTATGACCCCTGGGAGGTTCCTTGACACACATTACAGATACTTCAAATGCTTTAAGACAATTAAAGCAATCATATGTCTTGCCACACAGCAGCCAAGGTAGGGTCCTGCTATTCTTGAAGTAAGAACAGATCATTTTACAACCAAAGCTATTCACTTGCCATGAGTGACAATTTTACAGCTGCCTATAGAATATGTCTTGTAAAGTCGAGTTTATAGTCTGGGCTTTAGGAGGTTGGGGGCAGTGGTATGTGTACCCAGACCTAGTAAAATGTCACCTTACTATTTTGGCACATACGTTGGTGCCCATGGTAATATCTTACAGTCCATTTTGCATAGTAAACAGGAAAATTGCATAAATAATGGTGTGTATTCATAACCCTTTATTTTAGTAGGTATCTTTCACAAATATCTACATCATTTTATTCCCAGAAGATATTGTCACTCTGGGGGACATATGAAGCCTAGGTTCCGTAAGTCAAGGCTGAAGTGGGGCTGGAACTGCCAGGCTAGTGGCTGTCCAACCATCCATACTGACGAAAGTCAGTCTTGGCTTATCAGAGGGGCATCAAGGAACACCAACGTTCCCATTCCCTACAGGGAGTCTGGGCACCAGGATGAACATGACAATTCTCAGCCCTGCATATGTCAGCCAGGCAAAGCAGAGCGCTGGAGTGGCAGAGGCAGCCCTGGACTGGCAACACAGAACAGAAGCCCACATCACACAGCGGCACTTCCCCCACCACCTTGAGGAATACACACACTGACATCCACTAAAGCCTGCCCATGAACGCAGTACAGGCCAATGGACAGGGCCCTTTCCTGCCTGCCATGGGCCTTCACTTGAGCAAGTCAGCACTTCCCTTCTCAGACTCTGATGTTTGAGTTGTCAGACTGCTCATGGTGCGTGGTGGGGCAGATGTGCTCTCTTGTTAATGATAAACTGAACGTGACAAAGAGGGTAGCGACTCTCTCCTGACACACACCAGCAACACTCTGGGGATGGAGGGCCAGAGTCACCAGCTAGATTGAGAGCAGACTCAAAGCTAGGAGGACAATGAGAGTAACTATCTCAAAGTCAGGCTCGGCTATAGGGATCTTCTGTGCCATCCCAGAACCCTGTGGGTACAAGGCCACATTGTTAAAAGATGGAGTATGATGTCTAAAAAAGAACTATTTTAGTTCCAAAGTGGCAACTTTACACTTATGTCTTCATTCCTTAAGGGGAAAGGATGAAGAGAGGACAAAGGAGAGGAGACCACTAATTAACCGACTTTCATCTTCCAAAATGAATTAGTGTCTATAATTCTGTGCGCATGGGGATTCATGGGTGGGCCTTCTAGTCTCTTCTACATCAGACGTAACGAAAGCAATCACGTTAAGGGACACAAAGTTGGCTACTTACATTCACTTCAGTTATAGCAATATCAACGACGCTACCAACAACAATTAAGGCATCAAAAGTGTTCCATGCATCAGTGAAATAGTGCTGTTAGGCAAGCATTCAGAAGCCACAGAGGACAGGAAGCACAACAGGAAAAAAAAAAGAAGAAAAGGACAGCGTTAACAATATGCCACTCAACTACTTGAAAAATTGCCCCGAGACAAACATGTCAGAGATAACGTCACTTTGGATGGATTTTGACAGAGCAAATGGAGACAACCAGAGACATCCTATCTTACCTTGCCTACTAGTGCCAGGGGTCAATGGTGCCAGAGTCAGCCCTGCAAAGGTGATTTGTGTCTGCAGAGGCCTTAGGCTGAGGCTCTACTCTAGAATGTTTTTTCCCACAACCTCTGTGAGGAAATGTCTAGTTTCCAATCATGTGTGACTGGGATCTGTGACTTGTCCAGGTGATGCCACATCAGGGCAGGGAGCAGAATGTGCAGACAGGAGAGAGAAGACGCAGGCCACACAGGTGCATACTTACGTCGGCTTCGCTGAGGGCCACGTCTATAATGCTGCCGATTACGATGAGGGAGTCAAACGTGTTCCAGGCGTCACTAAAATACCCCTGGACAGAGCAGGCAGGGGCAGATGTTTATGAGCACTTATGAAGGGCACATCACATGGATCATATGAGGGGACACATCCGAGTCCCCATGGCACCCATGGCAACCAGGGGAGGGGTCAGGACAACCAGGGGAGGGGCCAGGAAAGCCAAAGGGAAAACAACAATACTGTCCACTGATAGAAAGGGGCACAGAGGGGTGGTCGTGCTTCCATGTGTGTGAGTATGGGCATGAACACACACACACACACACACACACACACACACACGAGACCTATGGCCCTGGGTAGATAGAAGGTAACCTTGTCCTGGTATCCACCCCAAACCCTCATGAGCTGATGGAAGAGTGAGACTTCCATATTCTTCCATGAATCTCTAAGCTCCCTCTTGTCCCTTTTCCCACTTGAAGCCACCAGGTCAGCAGCCTCCCTAGTCCAGCAAAGATAACAGGCCAGGCAGAGCAGCAGAATTCCTTAGAGCTCTTGGCTTAAAGGACACAAAGAGACTCGTCTAAAGGTCACAGCCTATAGAGAGACAGGTACAGAGATGCACAGAGCTTCAAAGTGGAGCCCTGCAGCAGAGAAACTCTCGATTGTGGAATAAAGACAAGCCAAGGCAGGTTCTGTGGGAGAAAGGGTTCTGGGGTGAAGCAGGAGCTTCAGGGATCCCAGACAGCCAATGGCTGCCTTCTACCCTCCCTGATTTTCTCTGTTCTTTCCCTCTTCCAGGCTAACCGAACTCCTTTAAATTCCCCCAACAACTTCTCTGGCTCTCTCCCATCTCCTGATACCTGTGTAACCCCTCTGACCACAATCAGCTCAAATCCACTTCCTCTTCTGGGGTCAGACAAGTGCCAGTTCCTTCATGGAATTTTCCCAGATCCTTCTGACAACATATACATATCTCACATCTTCCTTCGTCCAGAAGGTCCACCACACCAAAGCTTCCCAGGATGAGGACAACAGAACCTACTCTGTTATCACCTCTGCCAACCCTGTCAGCCACCCAGACCATGGTCACATCCTTCTCTACAAATCTGCACCCTAGTTTTTCCTGGTTCCCAGTTCTTCGGTCTTAGTATCTTGTATCAGTTCTAATATACCTGTGACTTACACGTTTAGATGTATATTCTGTGTGGTTTATGTTTTCTAGGCTCTTCGCACTACATGCCTAGTTGGCGCCTGTTGACTCCTGACCCCACGTGGGAAGCCCCGCTGAAGGTGGTGGGTACAGTCTGTACAGAGCCAGAGGCTCACAGCTACCAGGGCTGTCCTGCCAAGGTCTGTCTATAAGCCAACTGTACCTTGAATAGGTAGCACATGTTTTAAGAATAAAGATCTAGGTCTGAACTCTAGAAAAAAGGGGCTCAGCACAGGTTCAGTGAATATCCTCACAGCTGAATTAAGCATGGAGTTTGACGTGTTGAGGCCCAAGACCTATGATCAACTGCAGGGCTAGAGGAAACCTCTGCGGAGCTGCAGTGGTTTATTGCAGCATGGAAAGGGTAGACGTGTTGACGTTTAACCCCAGAGTGGGGTTCTTTCTGTTTACTACTAAGAGCACTTCCATCCATGCAGCAGGATGGCATTCACTCTGACTGATGCTCATTGCTTCTTACTGTTCCCTTGGTTACGACTGACAATGAGACTCCCAGCCTCAACTTCAGTGACTTCTGATCTACTCTCTCTCTCTCCTTTACATCCATGGCACCTCTCACACTTGCCCCCTCAGTGGCTGGCACTCAAACACTTCTCTCAGAAGTTCAAGGACAGACAGAATTGACCTGCATCAAACCCAGCAGGAATGCTTGCTCAAACGAACCGGTCACACCTTCTTAGCTCGCTTCCCACAAAGACAGGATTCATAGCTGGCCAAATAGAGGGAAACCAGGCATCCCTAAAGTATGGATTTGTGATGTAAAACATGCCGTCAGAGGCAGGATAAGGAGCTAGTCTAGAATCCAAGAGAGCTTTCTGCTTCCCTCCTGAGGTAGTCTTCTGACACACAGGGCAGCTGGGTCACACAGTACCTCCAGCATCACAGAATACTCTTAAATTATACTGTTGCAAGTGAGTACCAAGAAGTTCTGTAACTGGCAGCATCACGGCAGACTATGCTGACGGACAGGTCCTTCTCGGTTTTGTTTTGCTTTGTTCTTTTTTCCTCACAGGCTCTCCTGCAGAGTGGAATGTGTTCTGTTCCTCAACCCAATGCTAAGACTACAAAAACACTCACCGGAGCTTCAAAGACAGCCTCTCCTTCCCTCACCTCCTGACTGGCCGTATATTACAAGCTCTGCTTCTCTAATCTTGTCAGATCTGCAAGAAGGACACCACCCGCCTCGGGGACCTTGTGCAGCACCCCCTTCTTGCGGCTCCTTTTGGCTCCACTGTGCCAGAGTGCCCACTATGGGCCAGTCCTGTCTTTGTTGAAGCTGTTCTTCATGGAGCTTTTCCTGGCCCAGAGTGGGGGATAAAATCCCTTCAAATCAGCAAGATAAGGGTTTAAGACTCACTGGGAACTTTTTGGAAATCTGATAGACTAAGAAAATCTTTCACAGTTTCAAAATGGTGTCCAGATCCTTAGAGTTCACAGACTACAGGTTGATACTCTCTCATCTACACCACAGGGGGTTTTGTGGTACAAGTGGCTGGTGTAGAGGCTCGGTCCAGGTGGCACTGATAGGAGTCCAGGGGAGGCAGAAATGCCAGCCACCCCTTCTTCCCACATAGCGCTTCCTTGTTTAGCAGCCTCCTATCTCATCAAATCACTGCCTTGGTAGCATGACTCAGCTTCTCAGCCCGTCGTGCATCGAAGACACCATGGTTTGTCACACAGGGTCCATCCCCACCCACCCTCCTAACTGAAGGACACACTCCTCTATAACTGAACTCTGAAGCCAGTCCCTCTCTCCCTCCCTCCCTCCCTCCCTCCCTCCCTCCCTCCCTTCCTCCCTCCCTTCTGTCTTGTCTGCCTGCCTGCCTTCCTTCCTTCCTTCCTTCCTTCCTTCCTTCCTTCCTTCCTTCCTTCCTTCCTCATGCAACAGATTTTATTATTCAGAAGTATTCCTGAATCTGAACTTAAGTTATTGTGCTAGCTATTTTTTAGTTTGTTTGTTTGGTTTTTCTCAGGACAGGATTTCCCTGCATAGTTCTGGCTGGCCTGGAACGCAGTCTGTAGATCACTAGTTAATTTTAATTATCAATCAGACATAACCCAGACTCACTGGTCAAGAGGATCTCAATGAGAAAGTCTCTGGATTCTGTTGTCCTGTTGGCAAGTCTTCAAGCAATTTTCTTAACTGGGCCAACTGAAGTGGGAAAGCCTACTCTGGACATGGCTGCCACCGAGTCCTGGACTGTCTAAGTGTAGAGAAGTAGCCTGCAGACCTGACTAACTAGGACAGAGGGGCCCCCCCACTGGCTGCTTTGTGAGAGCACCTGGGCTTAGCTGGTGAGTACTGAGTGTATTAAAGGCCAGGGGAGACTTCAGGGAGAGAGCTGCCTTGGCAACTCCATTCTCCTTCCATTGTCAGGCACAAAGCAATATAAGTCATCATCGAAACACTGCTCACCGAGAGCAAGGGTGTTGCTGTTATTTTAAAGGTTCTCTGGATTACAATCTGAGGTCATATGAGGCCATGAAAATATCTTGCTAAGCAAAACTACAAAGCAGTGTAGTTGCTGGTAGAAACCGCCCGATAAAAACTCTGGTCTATTAGTACTGACTGCATATTAGCTTCTGTGGTCTAACAGCACTGCTTATCCATTCACGTGACCCTGAGTGCTCTTCCCAGGCTTAGAGACTCACTGGACCAAGGATCAAAGGGCCAAGCCACTGATGTAGTGGCCTTCAAGGCTGTGTGCACATAAGCACGCTCTCACATACTCACACACATGCACACCCAAATAAACACACCCTCTTACATGCTCACATGCTGTGGGGTGTGTGTGTTCCCCTCAGCCTGGACAAGCTCTCAAACCTTGCAGAACTTCATTTACCAGGTACAGGGTTGATGGGAAATGTTCCATGGGAATCTCTCATGGACATTTCTCACGAACCTTCCACATTCTCACTCTGCACCTCTTCCAACAGTTTAGACAAATATTGTTCAAAGAAGAATAGGAGAGAGAGAAGCAAGCCCAAGTCTCCGAGGAGGATCTGACGGACTTGGAAAAGGAAGGAATGTTTATGTATGGACAAGTCACAGCATGTAACATCTAGTCATGCGTAAGGTGCCAAATTTGACCCCACTGCAATCACCACAATTAATCACTTACAAAATGTCCTTTCTTTTTGGTCCACAAAGATCCGATTAAAGGTTGCCTAAGAATTACTTCAAATTAAAGAAAGGCACAGGATGGAGTTCAAATTCTGTATAATTATAGCGTACATGAAACCAACCATTTCTGAAGCCGTGTTTGTTGGCTACCTCCACAGAGATTGAAAACACCTAGGACCAGGCTCTGTCATTCTCTCTTCTGAGAATCATGGTCGATGCTAGGAAGGAGACCCCCCCCCACTAGTCAGTTCAGCTCAGCTCCTCAGTCTAGGGCTTTAGACTGAAGGCATACCATTGCTTGAAGATGGTGGTGACGGTGTACTGTGGCAGCAATGGTCTCCAGTACAGCACTGCATAGCAGGCACCCTTTCAATACTGTATGTAATAGCCCCTACACCTGGACTATGGATATCCTCATAGAACAGAGGAGGAAACTAAAAGGGCAGTGAAGTAACTCACTTAAACCAGCAGGATCTTGTTTCAGATGTCTCACAATTATGCCAAGCTATGTGCTTTGTTACACCACAGCCTTCAGGCTTTGTGGGACAGAACTGACTACCTCCCAAAGAAGACGCGACTCGCTCATTCCTTCAACATAGTGTAGCATAGATCATGCCTCATTTTCTTACAAGCAAGGGAAACTTTTCTGAATCCAACAAATAAAAAAAAAAAATGGTGGATGAGTAAGAGGTACTAGAACTGTCCATATGTGGTTAAAAAAAAAAAAAAAAAAAAAAAGGATGCCGCAGACAGCAACAAATAGAAGCTGTCTTCCTGCTAGAGATCTCAGAGTGAAATCAGGGTCAATTTTTTTCTGATGACTATCAGACAACCCCTCAGTGCTCAGATAATGAGCTGCGCTTTCCTGAGACAGCATGACATACCATTCTAGACACAGAAAACCAGGTTTTACAATGATCATCAGCTTACAGATTCCTAATTCTCTTCTCTCTTTTTCTCAGAACTGTTTTCATAAGGGTTTTGGTTTTTGCACATTTATTTTCCCACATGTATACAGACGTCCTAATCAGATCTTGATGTTCTCAGGTGGTAACCTACTTAGCTAGCAGAACAGTTAGCATAATTCAGTAACATGAGGCTGAAAGGAAGTAGGCCCTTCTTTTTGTAAAACAGGACCAGCAACTTACCTTGGGCTTGAAAGCAATGACTTTCAAAACCATCTCAACAGTGAAGACCCCCGTGAAGACCATGTTCAGAATGTCCATAGCATCATTGAACATCTTGGACTGCTCATAGTGCTGTGGATGAAGGCAGAGGTACTGATGTCAAAACCTCACAATCTCATCTGTGCAATGGGAGATCCCCTGACATCTGCACCCCGGGGTCATTTCCCACCCTCTAGGACAGCATCTTCTGCCATCATTCAAGCCAGTACACTGCAAAGGTTGTATGGTGAACTTCTGCTAAACATGGGGAGGTTGGGGGGGGGGTGGTGATCCATGACACAATGAGAATGTTCTGATGACAGAGGAAATAAATGCACATTCTTTCAGTTCAGGATAAGGGGAAGCCACCCTTTCTCTGTTGGGAATATCGCTCAGGTCCTTGTCTAACACACTGCAGATACCACCTAAATGTCTATGGGTAAAGGTAGAATTTGATTAGTGGTAAATCTTATACTATTTAGGTTTATGTCTCATTAAAGGGGGTATTACTGGGTTTTACACTTTCCCCTAGATCAGCACACAGACCTTTTCATTATAAAGTTTAAAACAGTGTCTGAAAATGTTGCTTGACTATGGGCCTGGCTGCTACAGAAACTGAGGGTTTGAGTTGCTAAAGTTCTTCAAGCCTGGGCAGAATCTGGTTGCAGACCTTGGTCCTGGCTTCCTGACCTAGTAGCATATCTATCAGACAATAACTTTTTTTTTTTTTTTTTGGTTTTTGAGACAGGGTTTCTCTGTATTGCCCTGGCTGTCCTGGTACTCACTTTGTAGACCAAGCCAGCCTCAAACTCAGAAATCCACCAGCCTCTGCCTCCCGAGTGCTGGGATTAAAGGCGTGCGCCACCACGCCAGGCTCAGACAATAATTTCTTAAAGGTTCACTGTCAACACTCCTCTGCAATCTGACTTGGTCAGGATCAGCAAGAAGTTACTCTAATTTAAGGCAATATTGCAAAACTAGGAAATCACGCACTACCACACCAGGGGCCCCTAAAGTCAGGAATGTAATTTCAGTTTTCCTTTTCAACCTTTAGTGTCACTGGGGCAGGTTCAGACCAAAGTGTCAGACTTTAGGGGCTAGAGAGACGGCTCGAAGGTTAGGAGCACTTGTTCTTACAGAGAACCTGGGTTCAGTTCCCGGCGCCCACACGATGGCTCACAACTCCAGTTCCAGAAGATTCAAAGCCCTCTTCTGACTCCTGTGGGCACCAGATTCACACATGGTGCACATACATATATGGCAGCAAACACTCATATGCGTAAAATTAAATAGAAATATCTAAAAATGATTTCAAAGTGCCAGACTCGAAGAATTCAGCGGAATCCTTTGCTCTGAGGTAGATGTGGCAGATCCCCCGTATTACTCATAAAGAAAGTGTGGTGTGAGGTAAGGCTCTCATGGCCACCAGCTGGTAAGGACGGAGCCAGGGAAGAACCTGAGGGCTGTGTGGCATTGGGGCTTTGGTACTCAGTCGCTTTTGGGTCCCATGATCCATACCGAACACTACATACAGGCTCCACGGGAGTAACACCCACAGCCATCTGCCCAGGCGGAGAAACAGAAATGTGACCTTATATGTCTGCTGTGACAACAGTCAGGCAGGGCAGAACTCTGGCCACACTGGTCCAGGCTTATCAGAAAGTTGGACCCCTTCTCCTAGGAGGTGCAGCATGCTGCTGTTGGGCTCTGGGGACTTGTAGCACACCTAGACCTAGCTCCCGCCATGATCTCCGTTCTTACCTGCATGGCCAGGCAGAGCGTGTTGAGCATGATGAGGACGAACATCATGTATTCGAAAGGTGAGGAGTTCACCACGTACCAGAACTTGTACTGGTATGGGTTTTTGGGGATATATCTCCTTAAGGGGCGTGCTTTCAAGGCATATTCAACACACTGACGCTGCAAAGGTAGAAAAGGATAAAAAAAAACAAAAACAGAGGGGTTTTGAGAGCTTCCAGGGAAGGAGCACATAGTGGCATCTTCCAAGAAGAGCTCACTCTGGCCTTCCAGGAAGGGACCATGAGCAGCAGTGAAGAAGCCCCATGGGGTCTCGGAGAGGATCTAGCATTTGCCTCATGGTGACTTCAGAAGCAAGTGGAGCAGCCACTGTACTTGCTGGGACCTGTAGACACAACTCATGCAGATTTTGCTGAAGCTCTGCAAGGTCTCTTAGGGGTGGGTGTGGGGAGGACTTAAAATCAAGCAAGCCTTGTTAGGACCTTTCCTCTCTGTCAGCAGGTGGTGACAACCAGGTCCTCCAGAAGAGGAAGCCACCTAATGGCAGGCATGAAATCTTCAAGAGCCGTCGAGGCCGAGTTTACTTCCTGAGGTTGGAGGCTCTCTGGACACTCTAGCAGATCCACAGAAGATGCCTGCCCAGGCTTCCAGGAATGGGAGCTTACCACGCTCAACTGAGCACCTCCAGAGAATGGTCAGTAATGAAGGGTGGGTTGAACTAAGTTTGGCTCTAAACAGAACACTGCCCTTCTACTCACTCAGGGACAGACACTCATCTCTGTCTGGAGCCGGCCCAGAGGGAGCCTCCAGTTGATCTCAAGGCGTATTCCCGCCCTGCTCCCCCATACCTGTGTTCTAGACACAGCAGGGTTTCAGACAAGTTTTCTGTGTTTGTGACTCAGTGTCACTCTGACTCCAGAGACACCAGATTCGAGGCTAATTTGGGACTTGGGGGTTCTCAAAGACACCACCCTCACCCCTGCATAGTTCCCTTGGCTATATCCTTACTTGTCCTCCTTGGGTAGGCAAAGAGATAAGCCAGCCTTCCCCCAGATTATCACTGGTAGGGTCTACAAGGACACTCTGACGTAGGAAAAGTTCTTCCACAAACCATGTCAACTCACCCATCCTCACATTTCCAGAGTGGTCCCAGGTGCCACTTGGGCAGAGATTCCTCCTAAGGCCAAGGCCACCTCTATTGGAAGCCTGCACTCCCAGACCATCCTCGATCATCTAGTTACCATAAAAGCAGAGATGCCCCTTACAGAAGACAGGGGAAAATCTCTCAGAAGAGATTTCCAATCTCATATGCTAAAGGTTCAAAAGAATGTCTAAGGGGCACCTCCATCATTCCGTCATAAATTATGTCTAAACAAGCTAAGGGGACAAGACCCTAGGAGCAGAGCTGCACCTAATGTCACAGAACAGGTATAGGCAGAGCAACGCCAGAGGACAGGCTCCCAGGTTCCTGGCTTTATCATAGTCAGAGCCAAGGCTCCCACTTCTACCAGATCAGCTAAAACAAGAAGGGTAAATGAAGCCAACAACTTTAGTTCTGTATTCAAAATTTCTGACTCTTCCTATCAAGGGACAGCCTATTTCAGTTGAAGGCAACTGTGATCCCTAAAAGACATCTGGCAATCGCTGGGAACATCTCTCCCTCCTGGAGGAAATGGATTCCAGTGCGTTGAGTGGGTAGGGGCCTGGGATTCTGCTCCCTGCCCTACGGTTGTGTCTTGGAAGCACAAATGAGAATGAGCAGCTCGCTATATGAAGAACACAAAGGTGAAGAACGTTTATAGTGAGCAGATGCTAAAGGGCCTCTCCATAGGGGACTGTGAAAGCTTATGTGAGTGAACTCTGGCTCTGGGCCACAGTACCTACTGTACAAGAGTCTAAACTATCATTGGTCAGCTTTGACCATGGATTATGTCCTCCGTGTTCTCTAATTACTCATCATAAGCATGGGATTGATTTCCCTAGTCACAGTCTAGTCTGTGTCTGGTGACTAGCTCTACAGAGACTCAACATGGCTGACAGTGTGCTCTGAACAGGGCCTGAGCCCTCTCCTCTGTGTAGAGAAAGCCACCAAGGGAGGAGGTACTCTGCTCTTGCATGAGGGACAGAAGCACAAACAGTGTATGACTTTAACCTGATTTTTGTCCAGCTCACAGTTCTTATACTCTTTTTCTCCCTGTTCCTGGAAGGTGACGATGACGAAGCCCACAAAGATGTTCATCATGAAGAAGGCAACGATGATGATGTAGATGATGAAGAAGATGGAGATCTCCACACGGTAGTTGTAGACAGGACCAACATTCTCTCCGTTTGAATCAATAGCTTTGTACAGCAACCTGGAGGCCAGGAAAAGTAGGTAAGAACCCAACAACCCCACAGTCCAAGTAGCCCCGCCCACTGCACTGCCTAATGCTCCCAGAATTCATCACTGTGTGTGTTGGGGGAGGGGCATGAAGGCCTTTGAACACAGCTGGGTCACTGAGGCCTTAGGCCTCAGGTGCAGATAGCCGGTATGTAGATGAGAGGTTACCCAGATAGAATCATTCAAAGAGTATCTGGAGAACTGAGAAATCAAGAGAATTTCACAAACAGTCAGCAATGCAACCTCCCACGAACAGATAAGAGATAAAGTGAGTCACACTGACATACTGAAGGAACTGAAAATTGTGCATGAACTGACAGATTCCCTGCACCCAAACAGAAAGTTCCAACATACGACAGAACTCTGGAGTGGGGTACCACCATAAAACACCCCAACTTAGACTAGCCTGCTCTAATGGAGTCCAGGCCCCCAGCCCATAGTGAAAAAGCACTCAAATCCTTGCCTTTTATCTTTACTTCTCTCTAGCAGGGCAGATATCACCACCTTTTTATCGAAGGTCAGAGAGGCGTCTGAGTGCCAAGGTCACAAGGTCAACAATCCTCAGCAGCAGAGTCCAGAGCTGGGCTCGGGCCCTGTAGCTCCGAGCCCCAGGCTGGTTCACATCCTGTCAGCTGCCTCAGTGGCTAACACAGCACCCCAAACCTGATGTTACCACAGTGTCTCGTCAGGGTGGAGCTCTTACGGCACACCTCCTTTTTCCAAGATCAGTTTCCTAGCGAGCAACTGTTACTCAGCTGTCCATAGAACTTCTGTCACAGCCACTCCTAGAACCCCGGCAGGCAGCAAGAACTAGCCTGGGCACCCACCTCCGGAAGCTCCTCTGGGCACGGGACGTGTGAAAAAAGGCAGAAGGCTGCCTGAGGTTCCCCCTTGCCCTTTCTTTTCTTCTTTATGTTCTGGGATCCATACCCACCCAGATCCCAACCACACATCCAGATTCTCTTCTGTACTAGGTATGACTGTGAGACATTTCTACTAGCTCTGGGCTCAGAGCAAGCACAGTGCCTCAAACACTCTATATCTTCCACGTTGTCTAACACAGCATGTTGCATGGGGTTGACAACAAAGGCGCAATTTATGAATGAATGTATAAGCACCTCCATGAAAGAAAAGTGGCAACTGCCCCATGGCTGGTGCACACGAGTGCTCATTCTGGGTCATGATGAGTGAATGACTGGATGAATGAATGAATGAATGAATGGCAGTTTGGATGCTGTCAAATCCTCTTTCAGAGCATCAGAAGGGCAGCTTCCAACAGAAGTTTATACAGCAAATGCCTCTTAGGACCTCCTTAACCACACCCAGAGATGCTGCCCAGGTACTTCACAGCTGAGAGTCAGAAGTAAGATGCAGATGTAAGAGCAGAAGGAAGACACCTGCCTGTTCAGGTGGAGGAGCCATGATGGGCAAGAAATGATGACAAGTTGCCTAGTGTTAGTCACAGGCAAGCTTGCTAGCTGTGAAGAGCAAAAGCAGAACCCACTCAAGGAAGGAAGACAGCATGGAGTCCCCAAGGAGCAAATACGGACCTTGTGGGAGACTGGACATTCTTTATACTCACGCGGGCCAGCCCTCAAAAGTTGAGACTGTGAAGAGCGCCATCATAGCCGAAAGGACATTGTCAAAATTGAAATCACTATTTTGCCAGATCCTCTCACGAACCACAGGACTGTCAACATCGCCGTCCTTATAAAGAATGAAAAGCCCCCTGCAGAGGAAAGGCATTAGAGTCATCCTGGCTTCACACATGACAGTATTAGTCCCACTCTAGAGCATTACGTGTAGTCTCAGCCAGGCCATGTACCTGAGCCCAGGCCAAATGGAGCTTTTCTCCTGCTCTTCCCACATTTAATCTGCTCTATAGCTCAAGTAACTCCCTAGTACTGTCTAGTGCAAAGTGGCCTCTCTGGGGCAGGGACAGCTAGACAGAGTGTACCTGTTGGCAATTAGCTCTGACTAAATGGTAACTTGTGTCTCACATAAGACAGGCTGGGAACACATATGGAAGAATCAGTACTTTTATCACAGAGAATTCCATAAACTCTTGAGAAGCAAGCTGAGGTATCTGCTTGTCCACAATCTAGTTTCAACAAATCTCTTCCTTTACATACCTTTGATATTACCAATTTTCCTTCCTAAAGAATTCTGTAACTGCTGTCACACACCATTTCTTACAGAACTGTACTTGTGGAAGGAGCCCAGAGATAAAGTCCATTACTGTCATTTCATAACAACAGGCAGCTAGAGGGAAGGACCTGCATAGCCATATTGTGGCTGCACTAATCAGCTTGTGTGGTGCTCTGCACCCCCTGCCCCGGGCCGATAGCATCTTTGAAGCTGTATGTAGTCACAGACAAACTGTACCTGACATCCCACAGCCATGTCATTTGTTCAAGGAAGCCCAAACCAAAGCATACAGGGCAGGCAGCTAGACCCCCGCAGGATGTAACTCTAAAGGTCAAGGACATAGCGTTTCTGTAGCCATAAGCTCTGGGTAATGTATGCATAGACTGTGAAAATTTATGTTATGTTTACTGAGCATCTTGAGTTATGAGATGCGAACGTTTCTTGCTGTTTCTCCGCTGTTGGCGGTTGTGAAGAGAAATATGCCAAAATGTGGGTAAGAATCAAAATAGGACCAGGGAGCAAAGAGTGCCAAGTCTTCCAGCAGAGGGCAGCCCGCTCCTGAGCCCTGGGAAGGGAGCTGCAAGTTTGACTTGGGAGAGTACCTTTCACATTCCTCAGACTCAGAGGACCAAGCGCCATCCTTCCAGGCCTGAGCTCAGGGGACAGGCCTTGACAGAAACCTCTGAAACGCTAACCTGGTTGAATCCAATTCCCTAGGCGGCTCTTGGGAAACCCACCTGCACTCCTCAGGGTTACTTTTGGCTTCATCTGTGCAACGGTAGAACTTCCCCTAGATACAAAGCAGACAGAGCATCAATGTAGGCGGCTCCTTATGGAACCCGACTCCCGCCCTGGGCGAGCCGCACACCTACCTTGAACAGCTGGACCCCAATGCATGCAAACATGAACTGGAGCAGGGTCGTGACGATCATGATGTTGCCAATGGTTCGGATGGCCACAAAGACACACTGGACCACGTGCTAGGGAAGGAACACACACAGAGGATGGAGGGCTGCTATTCCCCTCCC
The DNA here is from genome assembly GCA_902729485.2 of Mus minutoides. NCBI lineage: Eukaryota > Metazoa > Chordata > Mammalia > Rodentia > Muridae > Mus > Mus minutoides. Next base: position 200,501 of record LR755168.1, on the reverse strand, counting down.
TGGTTTTAGCCATAAGGTGAGTCAGCACCAGGCCAGGGCCTCTACGTTAAGGTGCATTTTGAGCTGAATTTCTAACTGTTCTATGCTCATGCTCTGTTTTCCTGGTTATCCACTGTGCGAGTACTGTGGTCAATTTGATGTGCACATTTTTATTAATCTTGTACTGCACTTATTCATTGCATGCGTGTACTGTGCGCGTGTGAATGTGGAGGTCAGAGGACATCCAGAAGTTGGTTCTCTCCACACGAGGTTCATGGATTGGACTCGGGTCATGAGGCTTAGTGGTAAGTGCCTTAACCCCCTGAGCCACTCTACTGGCCCCCAAAACACCTTTCTTGGGCTTCCTCCAAAGAAGTTGGTTTAGTTGAAAGAAACACCTCCTGCTCATAGGCTCATAAGATCTCCATTCCAGAAAGACTTTACAGAAGTATAAGCCTGGTGTGTACTCCACATGAAAACATTTACAACTTAAACACACACACACAAAAATTATTGAGAAAGAAGTACCAAATAATTACTGTAATTATACTAATATCTCCAATTAACAACAACAACAACAAAATTTCTGGTATGTGTGTGTGTGTGTGTGTGTGTGTGTGTGTGTGTGTGTGTGTAGCAGTACATATTATGTGGATACATGTTCCCACAAGCACGCCTGTTATTTGAGAAGAGCAGAAGAGGATATTGCATGTCCTGCTATATTAGCCTTGACTTTAGACTCTTCAGATGGGGACCCTCACAGAACCCAGAGCAAGAACAGCCACCAGGAGGCACCTTCCTGTCTCAGGCACCTCACACAGTGTTGGGGTTTCCAGTGTGTGAGAACACGTGTGGCTCTTTACACAGGCTCTAGGATCTGACTCAGCTCCAAATGCTTGTGCTAAGGCTCAGCAAGTGTTCTTACCCGCTGAGTCTTTTGTCTGTCATCTTTAGAATGACATATGTGGCAGAGGCAGCCTTTTTGGTTTCTCTTTTGGTGGAAATGTTCTACTCTGAAACCCACCAGGCCTCAGCTCACCTCCAGACAAGAACAGTTAGTAACTACAGCCATCCCCAACCCAAGACAGCCCTACTCAACAGAGAGGGTCAATACCTTAAGTCCTTTTGCTCTGTTGATTGCTCTGAGAGGCCTCAAGACCCTCAAAACCCTCAGAATCTTCACCACGGAGATGGCGCTGGATCTAAGGAGGGACAAAGCAGGCAAGCGGCTGAGTTACGTCTGGTTAGGAACCCCGGGGATCAGTTGCTTAATGTGATCATCTTTTAAAGACAGGTCACAACCTTGTGGAGTCTCTCTACTCCTTTAAACCTTAACGCAGGCCTCCTGCGGGTCCTGACAGAGCCCCTACTTCAGGCCTACAGTTGCCTTTGTGGTGAAAATTTCAAACTTTGTTATGTTCTTGTAAACACTAGGTTCCTGAATCTAGATTTCCGTGTTTAAGTCTGGGGACCTGTGCTTTGGTACCAGGGCGTTCCTGGCCTCCAAGTAGCTACACCTGGTAGGAGAGATGAGCACACACACACCTGGGGGTGGGGTGGGGAATTGCAGTATGCTCCTCCAAGGTGGGGAAGATATGGTGTCACCTCAGGGGCAACCTCTCAGGGAGGTGGTGCCAAGTGAGTCCCAAGGGAGCAGAGAGTTAGCTGATGGGGGCTGGGGGCACAGCAGCAGTGCATACAAAGGCAGCTGAGCCTCAGCACCCCAGATGTGGGGGTGGTGGTGGTGGCTGGAGGACAGGCCTTGGGGACGG
>LR755168.1:152742-198650 GCA_902729485.2 Mus minutoides | reverse complement strand
GCTTTCATCAGTTGGGAAAAGCTGCTACTTCCTTTATCTGCCCCCATGGTCAACAGACAATGGGCATCTAGTTGCTGACTTACCTGAATAGCCTACAACAGAACAAAGCCCCTTGCTAACTCTCAGGCTGTCCTGGCCCGCACCCACCCTCCTGTCACTACCTGTCCCCACAAAACTGGCAAGGCTTTTTCCTGCAGCCGCTGTTCTCTGCCCCCTGCCTGGACCCCCACCCCCTCCCAACCCTCGACCTCAGAGACAGCCTAGGAGTTTGATTCCCAAATAAACTGTCTTTCTTCCCACAGAGTGTGTCTAGTTCTGTGGTTTCCTGGTGCCTGGCTTACAGTTCTCTTCAGGTTCCTGGCGCTAAGGAGACATGTATATGTATGCACACATGGGACAGCTCGGGAGCACAGAAGCTCACAGGCCAGCAGAAAGTGAAATGAGGCCACAGAAGACGCAAACGTGGGTGACTGCCCAGGTACTGCACAGGGTGAAAAGGTAGTATTCAGCTTCACCAGAGGCTCTTAAGTGCCCCTAAGGTCACCACAGCTGTCTATCCTGCAAGCACAGGGGGAGGAAGGGATCCCAAGAGACCACCAAGGCCAAGCTTTGCCTGCAGTGAAAGAAAACTGCCACCCTGAGAAAGGACACTCCAAGCCTTGGAGCAGGCCTGAGAAGAGCCCTGTTTGTTCTCTCTAGTCAAACTGTCTTTCTTTCATCGGCTGTTGAAAGCTAGTCCTGAAGAGAATTATAAACTCAACCTAGCAGTATGCATAAGGAAAAAAACAAAACAAAACAAAAAAACAAAAACAGATATAGGAAAATACAAATGGCCCCAGCACTTTCTGGCATAGGGCAAATTAAGTCTTTCTGGCTGTACTCGGCAAACAGTACCTAGCCTGAGCGAATTAGGTCTAAGTTCCCTATGTAAATTCATTCTACAGATACATAAATACTTACTGAATCCCAAAGGACACCAGCGACACCCCAACAACCAGCATGTCCAGCAAATTGAAGTAGTTCCTGCAGAAAGCCCCTTTGTGCAAGAAGGCTCCAAACGTTGTCATCTGTAAACAGAATCGCACGGCGTTTACTCTCTCTCTCCTCCCCTCCAGGGTTCAAAACCAGGCTCTTCCCAAACTCTTGGCAGAAGTGTGACCTCATTAATGGCTGCACACAAGCAAGACAGATGCACCTCAGCAGGGCTGAGTGACTGTGTAACTTCCTTCAGCAGAGATGGAAAGAGGCAGCCGAGGGCAAGCACACTTGTAAAGAGACCAATCCAGTGTTTATTCAAATAGGAACAGAACCCTGGCATGTCCAAAAAGCCTGTGCAGGGAGGGACTGCTCCTGACTATGCTTGTGGGAAGGCCTTCACTGCCGCACACCCGAGCTTACCTATACAGTGCTGGCCTGGCCGCTCTAAGGCCACAGAGCACAGTGTTTTCACTGAACCTTCTCAGTGGGAGCTAGACCTCCAACACTCCTGGTGTACTTTCCTCCTTAACTTGGCTGCTCCAGCGTTAATGGCTTTCCCATTCCCAGCTCTCCCCAATCTGGTTACTCTCTAAGCATTGGGTATAGCAAGGAGGCTGTTGGGTGACATTACAACCAAGCTAGTCTTGTTCTCACTGAACACCTTGTTTAGCAGGAGCACACATAGTGAGGTTTCTACTGAGGAGAGGAAGAGTTCAACAACAAAGTTCTCTGATGGGAAAAATACAGTGGTGTGGTGGCTATCCCTGGTTGTCAACTTGACTATATTTGGAATGAACTCCAATCCAGAATTGGAAGGTTCACCAGTGACCCTAACCTGGAGGCTGGGAGATAGAAGTTTCTGACCTGGATCTTGGTATGGAGATCTTGAGGCATAGTGGCTATGGATTCCAGAAGATTAAGACAGGGAGATCTCCGAGTTCAAGGTCATCTGGGATTAAAGGTGTGATGGCACACACCTTTAATCTGGGCTACACCTTCTGCTGGAGATCATATAAGGACATTGGAAGAAGGGAGACTAGCTCTCACTCCTTCGCCTGCTTGCTGTGTGGGACTGAGTAACTGCTAGATCCCTTGGACTTCCAATCACAGCTACTACTGAACCATTGTTGGGAATTGGACTGCAGACTGTAAGTCATCAATAAATTCCTTTACTATATAGAGACTATCCATAAGTTCTGTGACTCTAGAGAACCCTGACTAATACAAGTGGTAAATAGCGCAGGCTTTTATTTGCCAAAGCCCAGAGTGAGTAACAGTTTATAAAGGCAGACAGTAAGCAGAAACTCAATCAGCCAGGCGAATGGCTCTATAGAACATGGTCCCTGATTCAGCCTGAGGGAGAGGCGGCAAACGGCAAAACCAAGACGCTGGAGCAGGGACTTGTCGCACTTTGTGCTGTTTTTTTGTTTGTTTGTTTGTTTGTTTGTTTGTTTGTTTTTTTACCACGGGCCATAAGCCTTGGCCACTGCTCTGCTCAGCCCGAGTGTAGAGGAAATAAAAACCAAGCCCACTGGCCTATGGTTAGGCAAGAAAACCCTAACTTTTATAAGATTTGAACATATTTGGGAAGGGTGGTTTTAAACACCTTATCAACATCAGTGACACAACAGGGCAACTCCCTGTCCTCCTTAATTGGGGTTTTGTCAGTGGAAGCTTTTGTGAGGAGCCCAGTCCCTAGTTGCCCAACATAAAGTACTTGTTTTAGATGCTCACATATAAACCTCAAAATACTTTAAAGGCAACTGTAGTAACTTCATTTCCCAGCTTTTCCCCACGAGGAGTTGGCTGTAACAACAGTATCTGAAGGCCTAGCTTCTGGAGGCTCCTAGACCTCTGCTGTGTCTGCAGACCTCTCTGAGCATCTAGGAAGGAACTCCCCCATGGGGTGCTCACAGTCGGGACACAACACACACAGTGACACCACCTGGTAGGCCATGCATGGGCAGTTCATCCAGGTACACCTTTGCTCTGTGCAAATGTAAGCCCATCCTATTGAAAGAGACATAGAGCATCTCCACACAAGTAGACCCAGCTTATCTCACAAGACTCATTGCAAGAGAGTAGTGAGTTACTATTCAAGGACACAGAAACCACCGTGTAGTCCCAGGAACAAGGGGACAGTGGCTCCTGCCACCCCACAGGTACATTTATTCTCACTCTGATGTCAGGAAGGGGAGAAGGACGTTCACACAGAGTGCTATATCCATTATTAGTGAACCCATTTCAGAGGATTTTTTTTTTTAAGAACAAAATGCAATTCCAACTAGAATGTGAAGCCAACGTAGCTCCTACATGCACTCAAAGTTAAAGAAAAACTGCAAAAACACGTTGGAATGGCCACAGGTGAAAAAAAAAATCCTATAGTTTAAAAAAGTTCAGCTTGATCACAGAAGAAATAATAAAAAAAAAAAAGCTCAAAGCACTTCACGCATCTCTCCTGTGCTTCAAGCACAGGAGGGGCCGAGGTCAGAGGAGTTGGCCGGCCTGTTACCTTTAAAATGATCTCAAAAGCAAAAGTACCCGTGAAGACGTAGTCCGCATAACCTAGTATCTGGAAGGGAAGCAGAGAGCGTAACCGTTACTGCTGTGGCTACATAGAGGAGGGTCAAGGAGAAATGTGTTACCTTTAACAGGATTTCAACCGTAAAGATGGCTGTGAAGGCATAGTCAAAGTAGCCCAGTATCTGCAAGGCACAACACGCGGCAGTCAGCACAAGGCACAACACGCGGCAGTCAGCACAAGGCACAACACCCGGCAGTCAGCACAAGGCACAACACGCGGCAGTCAGCACAAGGCACAACACCCGGCAGTCGGCACAAGGCACAACACCCGGCAGTCGGCACAAGGCACAACACCCGGCAGTCGGCACAAGTGTGCCAGATCCTTTCCCAAGAGCAGAGCCGCCAGCTTGTGTCCAGAGGCCCTTCTCCGGGCAGGACAACCTGCTGCTCTCATGGGAAGGTTGAGACACTCAAAAGGACCCCTCTCACCCACCCAAAGCTCGTCTTTGCAACCACCAAGGAATGTTGGGGAGCCTTCCTTCCTTTACCCACTTAGGCTGACTGGCTTCCCAGGCTCCTATTGTGACCCAAAGGGCTTGTTTCTGGAAGTCTTGTGTTAATAACCTTCCCTCTGCATGGGCTACCAGTGGGTTGTAGCACCTGATAAATGAGACTCCCACACATTTGGCAGTTTTGAACTTGAATGAAATGCTCTGCTATCTAGCTGTGCCTCGTATTGGTGAAGAAATACAATGTCAGTGATGGGCTCTAGGGTGCCAACCAAGCGTGAGGCCGCAAGGATCTATTCCACACGCCGCAGGGATCTATTCCACACGCCTCAGGGATCTATTCCACACGCCCGCAGGGATCTATTCCACACGCCTCAGGGATCTATTCCACACGCCTCAGGGATCTATTCCCAGAACCACATGGCTACTGTTTTTAATTTTTTAAGACATAAATAAAAATGCTAATGGCATCAAATGAAGTCAGAAAATTTCATGTGTTCCTGTCGACCCTGGAAAATGTAATCATCAAGTGATCTCCACATGTGCTGGACGGCTCAGTCTGTGAATATAATTTGTACTTTAGTGTATTTTAGTGTCTTCCTCCTGCCACGCTCTGTAAACCCTGCTTTCTCTCAAGGCTGACCCTGGCCTTTCTGGGTCCATGCGAAGACTATACTGATGTAGCATTCCAATTTTTAGTATAGGCCGCTCTATCAGCATTCCTGAAAATGTCACCTATTATCTATAAAATCTTCTAAGCTCCTGATACAAGGTTCTTGATTTTTTTTTTTTTCAGAGCCATTAAGACTCAGAATCAGGGCAAGTGGGCCAGGAACAAGAAGTCTGACCACCGCAACAAACTTACTCATAGTGTGCTGAGGACCTCATGACTCTCAACTGGAAAGATAGCAGCCAAGACTGCCAGTACACAAGCCTGTCCTAGGTGCTGATCTTATGGGTATGTGTGCTGTGGCTTTATTGCGTCTGTCTGTCTGTCTGTCTGTCTGTCTATGTACCTATTGTCTGTGACACATGCATATGCCACAGTATATGTATAAAGGTCAGAGGACAACTTTTAGCTATCAGTTCTTTTCTTCTACCATCTGAGTCCTGGGAGTTGATCTCAGGTGACCAGGCATGGAGACAAGTGCTCTTTGCTGCGGACCTATCTTACCAGCCCACCTATGGTTGTGAAAGAACTGAAGATATTGATGTTGGAAAGACTGTAGAGACCACTTGGCCTAGGACGCTAGGGCAGGAATATCTGCTCAGGCCACAAAGCCATTCACAGGCAAAGAGGCTGTTGGGTGTAGTCCAGAGTCTGAGGGCTTTGTTATCTCTTCTATAGGAATCACCGGCCGGGCGTGGTGGCGCACGGAATCACCGCTGGAGCATGCAATACCTCTTCTCTACAGAAGGGGGAGCTGTGCCTCTCTTCCATGGACGTAGGGGAGCTTTCCTCAGAGGTAACCCTTTCCAAACTTCCCATTTCTGTATTCCTAAGCAATGCTAAGAGCAGCTTTGCCTAACTGTGTATTTTCTAGTCAGCTATAAGCCCCCTGCTTCCACCTTTCCCTCATCCTCTCTTCCCACACTGAAAGTACCTGGCAGCCACACTTACGTGGTACTCAGGGGCCAATCCAAGCTCTTAGACTTAAGTACTTTCTTCATGCAGCGTCTACTTCCCTTGTCACTAGAAACTCAGCTACTGCTAAAATGAAACACTATAGTGTTGTAACAGCAGCACACACTGGAAAGACAGGGAAAATCAAGGAACCGAAGACTGGGAAAGAGATGATGACAAGAAGAAACACAAATTACCTTTTCCCAGACACTTAACCTTCCCTGTGACATCGTGATCAGTCTCTAAACGCCCTCCTGCCCTGTGCTCCCTTTTTTTTGATGGAGCTCAAGGACAGAGGGGTGTCCACTCCATTTAAATGCTAAATGAAGGTGGCTTTGAGGATCTCCAATCAAAGCTGTGTCTGTGGGGATGGCCTGAGGCAGGCTCACTGCCTTCATCTTTACAGGGATGCTACCTGAGCCACGGGGGAATGTCCCTTCCGTAGTCTCCTGAGAGCATCCTTTCATCATCACTAGGTTTGCCAGGAACTGGAAATGGGGAGCTATAACGACGTGAAGGCGTGGTTGCTGAGACAAAGCCGGGCACTGAGCTGCTGGTGTAAGAGGTGTGGTCACATCTGACAGCCTAGGCTTATGCTGCCTCTCGGGCAGTACCTCAGTAGCCATCTGACACTGCCTTTCAAGATCCAGATGCGATGGCCAACAGGCCTGTGGCTGTCTGAACGTGTCTTTGGCGTTTCCTCAGTGCTGAGTTAGTTGAACTGCTAGGGAAGAGATCCTGAAGCAATGACTAATTTAGAAACAAGTATCTTCTAACACAGATACATCAGTGGCATTATCCTTAAGCTATGACGCTGGGTGAATAATCAAAACTTTAACCACCGCCTGTTGCCCCTTTCAACTTGGTCTCACATCTTCTCCCTGATCTGTGTCTCTCATCAGTGGGGTAGCTGCGCGGCCTTAGGTACATTCACATAAGAAAGGGCTTTCACTAGCCAAGGTCAGAGTTCCTGGACCTACTCATGCTGGGCTCAAGTTCATCTCCTCCTCTTAGGACTCTAATGAGCTATCAGTGAGCCTCTAGTAAGGAACGGGAAACCCCATAGTAAGAAAGGAACAAAGAAGTCCCTGAAGACACGAGCACTATTATAGAGGCTTCTATTCAAGCATCCCCACTCGCTTCATCCAGAGAAAGCAGCCCCTGGCACCACATGCAGCGAACACAGGAAGCTCTAGTCCCAGCCTCCCACGCTTGGGCCTGCTGTACAGATAGTCCCTGACACAGGCAGGCTGGGGCTTTCCCCCAGGGTGGTCCCACCCTCATCCCCTCTCTCAGAGGCTTACAGTGTTGCGGAATGAGTGGCTCCGGATGGGATCCTCTGCAGCCAGGGCAGCGCTGCTCAGCATGATGAAGACCAGGATAAGGTTGGTGAAGATGTGGTGGTTAATGAGCTTGTGGCAACCCACACGGATCCTGTGGAGAAAAGCACCGCATGGACCAAGGAGCAGACAAGGGCCCGAGCCGGCTGGGGTCCTCCAAGGTGTGAGGCTTCATCAGGAGAGAGCAGGAAGAGGCTGGTCGGCGTCTAGGTTACTCTTGTTTTCCACCCAGGATGAACAATATGGCCCACAATTTGCCCACGGAGCCTACAGGCAGACTATGGTGTGATAACTTTTGTCCTGGGAGCTCTACAGAGAGCGCTCCATCTAGTCTTTACACATGGGGTGACTGTCCCTCCAAAAGGTGGGAGCAAGAAGTGGGGATGGAGAGATGGCCCAGTGGCTAAGAACACTGGCTGCTCTTTAAGAGGATCTGGGCTCAGTTCCCGGCACCCATACAAGGACTCACAAACCCTCCATAACTCCAGTCCCAGGGGTGCAACGCCCTCTTCTGGCCTCTGTGGGCATTGCACACATGTAGTACAGACACATAGATGCAAACAAAACACTCACACACATAAAAATAATTTAAAAATAAATACGAGGAATCTGAGGTTTATGGCTATGGAAGAATGTTAAGGTAACAAATCTACTAAGAAGCAGAGGTAGATTTTAGATCTAGGCATGAGTACCTCTAGTTTTTCCTACCACAGCATGAAGCCTGACTTAGGAAAGGAAACTGGGCAAATGAAGCCCCTCGAGTAACTACCTACACAACCAACTACAACCCGCCTACTAACTGGAGGCCTAACTTAGGAAGACACTGCGGTAACAAACAGCTGAGCCTCAGCCAATCACGGGCTGCCAACCAACCAGACCACGCTCCAGTAAGGCCCAGTGGTGCTGCGGCCAGACGAGCTGCTTCCCCCTCGTCCCAGGTTTCTGCCCAAGATTCTCTCGCCACACCACAGCTCATGGAACGGCTTGCCTTCTGCTCTCGGGGCTGCTCCTCTGCGAATCATTCTGTGCTTCACTAAGCGCTGTCCAATTTAATCTTCTCAAAGATATTTTAACACAAAGAGTGGGACACACTCCCGTCTTTGCCCGCAGGGCAGCTGTTTTACAAACATGACCTGTAATAAGTGAAGCTTGGTGATGTCTCCTGCTGTCTGAAAAGTTTGTTATAAATGTCCTATTCTTAGCACACTTTATGACTTTTATTTATTCTTTGTCTTTCTTACTCTCCCTCGTGTGTGTGTGTGTGTGTGTGTGTGTGTGTGTGTGTGTGTGTGTGTATGTATAAACACACAGGCCACCAGTATACAAAAGACAACTTTTAGGAGTCAGCTCTCGCCTTCTCTCCTTTCACATGGGCCCATCTGAAAGGATCACACTTGAGCTGCCAGGCTTGGTGGCAAGCACCTTTACCCTTAGAAGGCAGAGCAAAACTTGCCTTGTCGTTTGCTTACATGTGAGGGTCTCATTGTGTCACGTGGTGGGATTCTTACTGAACCCTGCAACCCTGGGAAGCAAGAAGGACCACTGTGCCTTTCAACCAGATCCAAGTCTTTCACGACGGCTCTCGGGGCCCTATCAGAACCTCTCCTGCTCCACTGAGGTCCCACGGGGCTGGGGTACAACCTCCTTTCTCTCGATATTCAGATTTACGGTGTTTTCTTTGGTCAGCTGCTGCTGTGGCATGGATGGGCTTTGCCCTTGGAAAAGTAACTTTTTCTTTCCAAAGCTAAGAGTCACTTTATTTGATGGTGACCTCTCAGTGCAGGTCTCCCATCTTGTGGCTGCTCTGTGTTGGGCACTTCCTGAAAGGCTTGCACACTGCAGTAGCTGGGCCTGGGGGCAGGGATGCTCTTGACTTCTGGGAAAATGGACCCAATCCTCCCACACACATACATGCAATGAACTGCAGGCATCGGTTCACAGCTGCCTCTTCGGGTTTTGTTTGTTTGTTTGTTTGTTTGAAGGATGTTCAGTGAGGAACTATATAAAAAGTCATCAGTGTGGGCCAGGTCAGTCAGCAGGTAAAGATTTGTATGAAGCCTGACAATTCCAGAATCAATAAGCAAATCCATAAAGCTGCCTCTAGCCCCAAAGTGGCACATGTGTCCTCCTGTCATCCGCACAGAACACCAACACATTGATCTTGTAAAAGGTCATGAAACTGTCATGTTTCAAGGCCTCCAGCCTGCCTTGCTTCCCACCTGAGTCTCCTTTGGGCCTGTGAACTACAGTGTTCCTCTCTGACAGCCAAGAGCTACTTCTGCAATTCTTCTAGAAACCTTTCTTTCCAGGAGCTACCTATCCCCCTGGCAGCTCACTTAATCCCAGATGATTTAAACCTAGAAACCAGCTAGTAAATAGACTTCTTCCTCTCGCAGTCTGTGAGTCATTACCACGTTCTTGGTAAGCACCTTATCATTTTAATATGAGAAATGCTATTTTAAGCACAGTATCATAGTGCTAAATCAAATGCTTATAGCATATAAAGCATCATGAGCAATACCATAAAACTCAACAGGGGGGAAAAAGAGCTCCTAAATGGGACCTGAAAATGAAGACGTTGTGCAGACCTGCTTGCAGAATTCTCAATCCGTAAAGCATCTTAAAACAAGATCCATGTGTTCAGAAAGGGTCCTAGAGTGGCCAGTGTACCTGTGTACACAACAGGAGAGCCACAGGCCCTCCCAGAATGTCTTACTGAGCTAGGCAGGCTCCTGTAATTGTTCCCATGCAGGCTGTGAGGGCAGGGATTCTAGAGCAGGCTCCTCCCAGCACTCTATTGAACCCCCAAGGGAACAGGACACTTCCTCAGGGCTGAATGACTGGCACAGGTAAGAAGGAGGAGGGGACCTTAAGGGGCCCTGTAGGATTCAGGAGCACTCAGGATGAGAAGGGGGTTGGGAACTACTTTTCTTTTCTCCACCCCAGCACTCTTAAGAGTCACCGGAGAGAGACAGCAGTGAAAAGAAGTAGGAAGAGGGTATTTACGGGTTGGTCTTGCTAAGAATGAAGAACGCGCTTCCTTCGGGGATGGGCGCAATCTTCTCCTTCATGTTCAATTCTGAGATTCTGCGAGGACGGGGACCAGCAGGAACTTCGGGCTCATCCTCTTCCTCCTCCTCTTCCTCTTCACCTACTTTAAATGGAACAGTTTTTATAGGTGTGAAAGATTGCATATGGGTTAAAGTTATTGTTCTCAATTTCCCATTAAAATATCTCCTGCTTCTGTCACTGAAATAGCCTCTTTTCATTCAGAATACAGGCTGCATGTGCATGGGGTGGGGACATGTGCCTGTGGAAGGAGGCACCCTCTAGGGCATAACATGGCCCCAGTCGGAAATTCTCACTGCCACCCCCCCACCCCGTGTCTGGCTGTCCCCTACACCCCCCTTGCTCAGTTTTAGTCTGAAAAACTTGGATTTTGAGTCACAGACACGCTTGTCTTTGGGCTTCTATATCCCATAGCCATTGTTCTGGCAGAAGCTATGTCTGTCTGTCCATCTTCCTCCTCTGCCTCCAGGAATTGCATTCATCTGTGCTGCCTGTGACTTTAGGGAAGCACAGAGCTAACTGCTCTCTAAGATCATGAGGCCTACAGCCTTGGTGGCCACAGCTGTGCCACACCCTCCCCTCCATACCAAACTGAAAGCCCTTCTGGGCCTCTCTGCCCCATATAATACCTGGCACATCACAGGGCGGGTAAGGGTCCTTATCTTCAGCATCTTCCTGATAATCATCAATTGTAACCTAGGATAACAGAGATAGAAGGCTGACTTGATCTACTTCAGAGGGCTAAAGCCAGAGGACCAACCTGCCAGTCAGCAGCATGAGGGCTCTTACACACATGCACATGTATGTATGCTCACATGCACACACATGTGCATCCATGCAGAGATACTAAATGGAGATTCTTCTTATTCTAGAAGGCAGGAGAAAGGCCGCCACTCAGGTCATGGTCGGTGGGCACTGTATATGGCTCTATCCTTTGGCAGGCACATACACTGTGTGATAACCACATTTAGATTCTTGCCTCTCAACTAGACTGTGAACTCCATGGAGATAGTCCAGTGTTTGCCATGCAACTGTCACTCGGCATTTATCAATTCAATGAACAAACACATCACAGAAATATCCAGAGCTGTCCCAGGTGTGATGAAGCCTGCTGGTGCAGCCCTGAAGCCTCCTAGACCACCTGGACTCTTCTTCAGTCATCTCTGGGAACAGTCATCTGCTAAAAAACCCTGATTTATATACCCACTAAGGAGATACTAACATAGCTGTGGCCATGGATTATGCCCGACCACATAACTGCAACTCAAAACAAAACAAGTAGTCCATGGCTCCAACAGCCACATCCTATGGTGACATGTTGGTGAGTCAGCTCCTTGTCTAACTCATCAGAATTACGTAGGGTCTACGTTTCACAGCAAAATATCACATTCAAGACACTCTCATGGCACAAGCGGTATAGTGATGGAGACATTGCAACAGAATTGGTTTGAAACACAGAGAAGTTATTTTGGAAAAAAATACCTTGTTGTCACTGTTGGCTATCTGGTTGGCTTCTGGTTTGTTGTTCTTTTTGTTTTCTAGGCTTTCTTTTCTATGGAGAAAAGACAAGAAAGCAATGTTATGCCTTAAAGTGCTAACCAGGATTCTGAATGGACCGACCGTGATGGATGAAGGACCAAGATTCAACAGGAAACCCTGATGCCAACCAAGAGTACAGTGCAACCCCAACTCAGGGCTTCCTGTTCACCCCATGCACGGTCACCTTGTTAAAATTCCCAGCCAGGAGCTAATCAGCACTGCATGCATGACTTAATTTATGACACCAAAATTGACTGCAGTGATTCATTAAGCAAAGGGATGTGTGACTTCCATTCCTGCTCAGGGGATGAGAGCCAAGGGCTTGGCTCCTACCCAGGAGTCCCTTCTCTTTAGCTGGTATCACATGGTCACCCATAATCACTGCAGAGCAGCAATAGGGGCTCAGCCCCCTGGGAAGCATGTCTGTGTCCCCAGATCCATCAGGATCTACGGCTGGGCATCCCTAGCACCTCCGGGCAAACGCCTCCCTGAACACGAGGTTACCTGGCAATTTTTTTCCTTTCTTTTTCTTCAGCTTCCTCTTTCTGAGCAGTGTTCAGACTTTCAGCATCAGCCAAATTGTCCACAGCGATGGCCAAGAAGACGTTCAGCAGGATATCTGATTTGAAAATCTTAAGGGTACAACGTGTTTTAAATGCAACTACATGTAGATGATAAGGGCGGTGCCACGCTCTGCTGCTCACATAGGCTGGGAGTGGATGACACTCACGAGATACAACTGGAGAACTTGGTAAAATCCCACTTTAAAAAACAAGTGAAAAGCCCAGAAACCTCTGCAGGGTCTCCTGAGTACCCAGAGAGCCACGGAAACCCAATCTCATTGGCTCCTTGTTTGAATACCGCTATACACTCACAAAGCACACCGTGTTTCCTTCATTTGTAAGTTCACGTTATAACATACACACTCAAGGGATTCCATGGCAAACCAGATGCCTTCAAAAGCCACTTGGGATCAACCTGATGACCTCATTGTACAATATATTAGGAGGCTTCTTCCTCTAACATGGCTGCCAGAGCCTGCTCTTTGCTCCGCAGACACCTGCTATAAATGCCAAGCTAGATCTCCTTCCAGAGGAGGACAGGCTGTATTCTAAAGGGCTCTACTGTGGCTAGACTATGGCTGAACACTGTTTTTGTAAATGGCAATGTATTAGGTGAATAAGCTTTTATGTTTTCAGAATGATAGCATTGCTTGTGATGTTTTCTAGAATTTTTAGAAAAAATGTTTTCTTAACAAGATCTTACTGTTAGGCCTTTGGTAGCTTTCACTGATGGATGTGTACAGCAGCCCACATGGAGGTTTCTAATACACAGGGCCACAGTCTGATGTCTGCCTCCCTCCCTCCCTCCTTCCCTCCCTCTCTCCCTCCCTCCCATAAACCTGCTGTAGGCTGAGCATCAGGCTTAGGGAAACAGCCATAATGCACGTGGATTCCCCTCAGACCCCTAGGTTTCCTGGTACTCATAAACAGTGAGTAAGGAAGTAACCACATCTCTGGATCAGTTTACCACCTGCATTCAGAGGCAAGGCCCAGACTTCTTGAACAGGGGTGTTCTGTGGATTCATTCAGAAATTCTACAAATCACCCTGGGCAGGCCATCCCCTGCTGGGAACTGGGGATATGGGAGGACACAGGACACAATGGAGTATAGCTTCCAGCAAGAGACAGCCAACACAAGCAGCTCCTGAAGGCTTTCATAAGGTGGCATATGCTACAGAGAGCTTCATCATGGAGCCGGAGAGGAATGGCAGGGAGCAGTCTGCAGTCTCAAACCTAGCACCCAGTGTGACTACAGACCGTCAGGAGGAGAACAGAAAAGGAAAACCATCTGCTTGACAAATGTGCTCACGGGACACTCCGCACTGTGACACTTACCGGGAAACATGCAAACACAGAAAAGGAGACTCCTGGCCCATGAAGCTGTCTGTCATCTGGTTGGGGGTGGTGGTGGTGGGAGTGGTTGGGCATCCACCACAGTTCCAGTGGACAATGACTCCACACATAGCCAACAGATAAAATGGATAAAATCTGAGGGGGATTCAGAGGTCAGTGAGCTCATCTCTAACTAGAACGAAAAGGGTAAAAGATCTCTCTGGAGGACAGGGTACTAGAACTGAGCCCAGGGAATCAGAGATAGAGTTTTCCCAGAAATCTCACAGCATTAAACACTGCCCCTAAAGACAGCAGGGTGGGCTAGCACTAGGCTTTCAACACTGAAGAAAGTTCACCAAAAGCACTAAAGAAGACCGGGAGCAACGAGCTCCAGAGGTCTGGACCATTCGGGAGACACTCATAGTAGGACTTTTTAAATCGTAAGCATGAGGTCATCATCTCTGCACGCATGCTCATTAGCCACAGTTACATTACAAAGACTCTTCATATGATAGGTCTTATGCTAGGCATGGAGGAGCCGGAGTTAAAACAGACACAACAGGCAAACATTAGGAGACCCTGAAGGGGCTGGTGGCAGTGAAAAAAAAAATGGTCCCTAGCAGCCCACTGCAGGAATCTCAGCAGGGAAGAGGAGTCGAGCACATCAGAGGAAAGCTGCACAGCACGGTAGAGACCAGTGAGCAAAGCATGGCCAGGACAAAGCCTCAGTGGCTCCTTACTGGTCACGCGGTGACACGGATGACAGGCCTAGCCTCCCAGTGACGACAACATAATCTTCAGGCTTCCCTGCTTGTCCTGTATGCAGACCGGACACTACACTCATTATCTACTGGCACCAGTGTAAGCACTTGTATCCCCGGGGAATAACTCATACTACATGGCTCCCGTCTGCCCCATGGATTAAAAAGCTGGCATGGAGCTAGCCAGGGAAAGGCATCATCTCCCTTAGCCCTACAGCTGCTACCGTCACCACCACAACCACAGAGAAAGTCAGAAGACACGAGACAGTGATGGTGACCACATAGTTCCAGTGGATCCAAAGGATACAGTTACCACAGATGAAAAGGATGATGAAGTAGATACAGACAATCATCCCGGAAGAGGAAGGGCCTCCGTAGGCCATGATGCCATCATACATCACTGCATTCCAGTCTTCACCTGTCAGGATCTGAGAAAAGAAGGGTGGAGTCAGACGGCAGGCAGAAGCTTCGACCACTGCTGTGAGGCCTGAGTTCCTTGGTCACTGATAAGTCGCCCCTCAAGGCCTTTCTCAGCCCAGCTCACAATGAAACTGATCTATCTGTTATCCTGTTAAACCTTCTATAGATTGTTTGATCTTTCAAGTAGGAGTGTTTCTTTTAGTTTCTATCCTCTCCCTAGACAGCAACTGACCTTGGTACCCGTCTATCTGGCACCTTCCTCTATAGATTAAAATCTACACACACACAAACACCTAGAGAAACAGGCCACTGGTATGTTCTCTGATCTTTTAAAGCACCGTGTCTTGTGGGCCACTTCTCCAGCATCAGACCCCTATGAGACACTGTCTGAGGCCCCACAGTGCAATCAGCTTCAGAGCCTGTACCCTCACTCCAGGCAAAGGGCAGAGGCAGGTACAGCCTCTACCACCCAGATTCCTCTAACTACACACCAGGTCAGCCTCACTGCTGTTTCAAAATTCACTTCTTGGCTTGAGTCTACTGTAACTAGGATGGCAAACATGCCTCGTGATTTAAGAGAGCAAACAAACAAACTCGTGAATAGCAGGAAGATGTTAAAGTCTATCTCCCAGAGCACTCGCAAAAATCAAACGAAAAGTGTTTTGGTTGGTCTTCTTGTCTTATCACATAAGTAGCTAAAGGACGCTGTAAAACAAATAACTTACACGACATAAAATCGGCCACAGGAGCATGAGGCTGAAGTGACCGATAAGATGGACTCTTTGTGTCTTGCTAAGCTCTGGGCAGACCCAAGAAGGCCGGGGCGCCTTCAGAGCGTGGGATGGCAGGAGGGCTCACCTGGAACACCGTCAGGAGTGCTTGCGGAAAGTTGTCAAAGGTGCTTCGCTTGGTTTGAGTCTCGTCAAAGTTAAACTTCCCACCAAACAACTGCATCCCCAGCAAGGAGAAGATGATGATGAAGAGGAAGAGGAGTAGCAGCAGGGAGGCGATGGACTTCATGGAGTTTAACAAGGATGCCACCAAGTTGCTCAGGGAAGTCCAGTGCCTAAGAGTCGAGAGGAGTGGGTAAGGCCAGGGTCCCGAGAGGGAGGGGACAGCCGAGCAAACACCAGCGCACCCACGGCTTTACCTGGTCACTTTGAAGATTCTCAGGAGGCGCACACACCGGAACACAGAGACCCCCAGGGGAGACATGAGCTCCAATTCCACCAGGATGGTTTCGGTGATGCCCCCACACACCACAAAGCAATCAAAGCGGTTGAAGAGGGAGACGAAGTAAGCCTGGAGGCCCAGGCTGTACATCTTCACCAGCATCTCACAGGTGAACAGAGCCAAGAGGACTTTGTTCGCGATGTCTGGAAAGACAAGAGGCCAGTGTGTTTTGAGCCTCCCTCTGGCTTTCCATCTCCCCTCCCTCTCCCTTCATCAGTGCCCACGGCAGATAGAGATGGCTTTATCCTGTCTCCTTGCTGCACCAGCAATGGGGATCATTCTTGCTGTTGGGCACACCCCAGATATGAGTCTGTACAAGTTATCTGTTTTTTTTTTCTGCGACTATAAAATGGTAGAGTGTTTATTATGTGAATCTCCGGACTTCTCACCACTAAATTCTTTGAAGATTTTGCATTAAGATCATACTATGCTTTTTTTAACACCTCCCTCTCCACACATACTTTCTCATACACAAAGACAAAATAAATAAATAAACAATTGACACCAACATTGATGAGTAACCTCTTATAGCACCCTAGGGTCAGGTTTTAGTTTTCATTTATTTTTGCTACCTGTATGGGGGGGGTACTGTGTATGTGTGTATTATGAACACATGCATGCAGGGGTGACCATATGTTGGCACCAGAGAAGATGTTGCATGTTCTGCCCTATCCATCTCTGCCATATTCCCCCGAGGTACCCTCTCCCTGAACCCAAGCTAGTCCCAGTGATCCTCTCTACCCCAAGGAGCTGGGGTTCCAGATATACATTGCCAAGCCTAGCTTTTTATATGGGTGTTCTGCGGATCTGAAGTCAGCCCTTCATGCCTACCCAGTCATTTCCAAAGTTCCAAAGTCTTTCTCTCTCTCTCTCTCTCTCTCTCTCTCTCTCTCTCTCTCTCTGTGTGTGTGTGTGTGTGTGTGTGTGTGTGTGTAACAAAAAATGATGCCTCACAGGTTGAGAGTAGCAGAAGCAAATATAGAGAAGGACAGCTCAAGAATTCTAAACTGTCCAGTCTAGAACGAGCTCTTTTGGAGATGACCTCCATGTATCCCTATTCTAGTCATTTAAAGTAGCAGAATCAAAATCACTGACCAAATATACAAAAGTGAGGATAGCTCTTCCAATATGGCAGGCAGGGAGAAGTATCTCTCAATTCCAAAATTCGTTGGTACTGGGCTATCTCAAGGTTGGGGCATAAGTTAGCAGACACTGCATGGTGTAGGCTGTACGCCTGTCCCAGGGCTTGCCTGAGTCTGAATGGTTCTTTACCATCTCAGTTAGTCCTACTACCCTATTCTACCACAGCTGGATACTGACTAGCAGTTAGCAGTTAGTTAGCTACTGACAAGCATCTCAAATTCAGAACAGAAGAGGACCTTCCGGCCATACCTTGAATCTGTGTCAGCCAGTCTGGCTGATTGTAATGCTCAGAGGAAATAGTTAAAGTGTTGAGAAACACCAGGACAATCACCAGCCAGTAAAACGTGACAGACTTCACAGCAGCCCTGCACCTCCTGCGATTGAACCGGTTCCAGCGACGCCAGCGACGGCTGAAAAACAAGCAAACGTTGCTTCCTAGACCATGGGTGAGTATGGCATCTCAGGGACCAACCAACTTTACTGAGGAATAAGGGCTGACTCTATAGCATAGGCAGGAAAGACAGGACCCAGCAGCACAGAAGTGAAGAAGAGGCCCCATGATGTAAACTGTTGGTCTGAACATATAGCTCTAAAAAGTATAACCACGAAGGAATCGTGTTCTCCCTTCCCCTCCGCTGGCTATAAATAACTGCAGGGTCTGACATATGCAGCCTGCAAGTGGGTTAGAGAACCCAGACATCCACAGACTCACGAGCCGATTCAAGGCTGCACCAGTACACACACACACACATACACACACACACACACACACACACACACACACACACGAAGCTCTTGTAGGCACCGTGTAGCGTGTGATCTGTGGAGGTCAGCTGGGCAGGACCACTCAGCTTAGTATATGTGTCTTGTGTAGCAGCTTAGTCATTACCCAGAAATGATTTGGCAGAGAAACAGTCCATGACCATAGCGTTCCGTTTAGGGAAGCCTTTAATCCTTTCTCAGATCTCTGCCGTTCCTCCGGTGCCTCGTAGGTGTCAAAGCTGAGTGGGACATGTGTCTTCGTGCTGAGTCACCAGGTGCCCTTCCTAACTAGCAATGCTCAAAATATACCTTTTAGGAGAACATCCAATATTGAATCGTGTTTTCATAAAAATAAAATGAGCAGAACCAAACAGACACGTGACATGTCCCCGCCCACCTTCCGTCTCTGTTTGTAATTAGAGGAAGACATTTTCTCCCTCTGCTTGCCTCCTTTTGGAAAACACTCTCCATCTCCTTGCCACAGGCAGACAGTTAGGGACCACAGACCTAGAACCCAGGGACAAACCAGCCAGGCTGCAAAGTCCCTTTTCTCCTGACCTTGCTTGCCTCTGTGTCTGGGAGGAGGGCACTTCTAGGTATGACTTAGGAGGAAAATCTAAGCTGCCTCATTGTAGCCCCAGCTGACTGTGTTGCTTGCTGACTTGGCTGTGTTGTAGCCCCAGCTGACTGTTGCTTGCTGGATGTGTTGTAGCCCCGGCTGACTGTGTTGCTTGCTTGGCTATGTCGCTGTGCCAAACACATAGAACCCAGGAAGGCAGCAAAGTTTGGGCAATGTGGTGGCTTTGAGTAGATCTGGATCCAGCAAGTTGTGCCTTGTTTTTATTCTGCTCTGCAGTTTTCAACGGGACAAACAGCACAGACAACTCTACTGAGGACCGAGTTTCCTGGGATACATGATCCCATACACATAAGTAAGGTGGTCCCAAAATGCTAAGCTTGGTGGGTCTACCGTGTACAGTAGTGACATGTGACTTCAACATCTAAAAGACCTCAGTGCCGTATCCCCTGGAAACATGTAGCACCACCAGCCCGACTCTCCTGGGCAAGATTATGTGTGGGTGGTACGGAAGCCTGCACTCCTGAATCCTGGCTATGTAGGTGCCTCATGCCGGTAACTGGAGATGCAAATGATACAGTTCTGGTGTTGGTGGCCTTGACAGGCATGAAGGGTGGTGGACAAATGACAACTGCAAATTCACACCAAGTCTAGTCCCAGCTTTAAGAGAAGGGCTGGACTTCAATGATTACGAGATTTCCTGAGGCAATTTGGAAGTCTTCATGGAGGAATCGCCAGGCCAAAGTTCCTAGAGATTAAGGCACCAAGGCAAGACATCTATGAGGACAGGCCAGTCCAGTATGGATATAGAGCAGGGGCGGATTTCCAGAGGAATGTCAAAGGCTGAGGCAGGGGATGAGAGGCAGATGCCAAATTAGGAAACATGGCTGTGGTCTTTTGTAACCGAGATCCACAAGACAACTCATTAAAGTTTATTCAGTCTCAGGTTGAGATAAAATTACTTGCAGCAGGTTTATTCTTTTTGAGGTCTATGTTCAGTTGGAATACAGCTCTCTTCCATCAGTCATGTGAGTCCATTCATGCCCCAGCCCCAGATCAGGACTACTGGTCTGTCTTCTCTGCTCACTGCTGCTTACTAGAGTGCCACAAAACCAGAATCATCATATGTGTCATTTCGAGGCTTCATTTTCCTCACCCCAAAATGTTTTTTTGAGATTTATCAGTATTGCTATCATTATCAGTAATTAAAAAAAAAAAAACACCTAATGTTGTGTGTGGGCATGTGTACATATGTGTGTCGTGTGAAGGGTGCACATGCACGTAGAAGTCAGGGGACGGCTTTGTTGAGTTGCTTCTTCTCCACCTTTATGTGGGTTCTGGGGCTAGAACTCAGGCTGCTTGGCTTGCACAGCAAGCACATATCCCACTAAGCCCTCTCAGTGGCCCTCTCAGTAGCTTTTCCTTCTCCCTGTCACTGAGAAGTATTGCACTACATGGATAAATCACAACTGATCTGCTCATTGTACCATTTGATGGACATTTGGGTTATTTGTACTTTAAAATAATTATGAATAAACTCACTGTGAACACATATAATTTTTATGTAAGTTTCTTTCTCTTACATAAATACCGTATAATTGGAATTGCTAGGTCATATCATTACTGTAGCTTTGTAAGTGGCTACTAAGGGCTTTTTCAAAATGATTGTGTCATATAACATGCCTGCCAGCACTGCCCAAAACACCCGGCAATGTCCTCCTCAGAACTTGGCATCACCAGATATCTAATGTGATTTACTTAGGTCCGTGTGCAGTGGTAGCAAGTTATACTTTTAACTTGCATTTCCTAATAAACCATGTTCGTTTCTTGTGCTTATATACAATGCAGCTTTCTTCTTGTGACCTGTGTGCTGGAACCTTCTTTCCACTTTTAAAGGGCTGTTTGCCATTAATACTGCCTCTACATATTATTTTCTTCACATTAGATACTAGCCTTTTATCAAATATGGCTTGAAAAATCTTTTGATCAGGTCTGTGGCTTATCCTTTTGATTTTATAATAAAATAAAGTTAGATGCTTTAATTCTTATGGGGATCAATCTATCATTTTTCTCCAATATGGATCATGTCCTGGGCAATGGACTTTAAGAAGTCTTTGTCTAACCTGTGGTCACAGTGCTTTCTCTCCTGTTTTCTTTTTTTTTTTTTCAACTTTTATTAGATATTTTCTTCATTTACATTTCAAGTGTTATCCAGAAATCTCTCCTGTTTTCTTTCGGAGTTTCTACAGGGTTAGGTTTTATTTTTAGCTTTATGACTCCTGCTTGCATACAGCAGGGAAATGTCTTTAACTGAAAAGAGCACATAAGAAGAGAACACAAAATGCACGTGGGCCATCGAGACTTACAAGATGAACACGCAACCTGCGTCCAGGGCTGGAAACTGAATACTACTATGAGTCCTAGACTCTTGTACTTTCTTTTGTGGAATATCTTTCTGAGAAGTGACTGGAGGGTTGATAAAGAGGCAAAGTGTGCTTAAAAGCTGACGCTCCTATCCTGCTCCCCCGAGGCAGCGTCGGAATACTCAAACACTGACTGAAATTTGGGAATCCATGTTTAAACTCAAGTCTAGACCAATTCTATGTAAAAGTCAGAATTTAAAACATAACATAAAAATCGTAATGCAAGCTCTAAGGGGGGAAAAAAAGGAAGGGAGGGAGGGAGGGGGAAGGGGAAGGGAGGGAAGGTGGGGGAAGGAGGGAGGGAAGGAGAGAGGGAGGGAGGGAGGGAGAGTGGAAGGGAGAGAGAAAGAAAGGGAGGGAGGGAAAGCAAGTTGAAAGAACTGACCTGAGTTTGGATTTCGAGATGGCCTGACTGAAAGGGAAGAAAACAGTGGTAAGACTCCCATGTGGAAGGTTCAGCGCACGCGCCCGTCACTGAAGCAGAGATGGCTAAAGCCATGCACAGAAGCCAGAACTCTGGTTCCCCATGGCTGATTCTTAACAGCTGGCCAGCTGGTTAAGGCCAGAGCAGATGTCATGGTGCTAACGCTGTGCCATGAGAGAAGGCTCAGATTTCCAGAGTGGCCTTGGACCAGAGTGGGGTCTTTCTCCTTTCCCTCCCTCCAGCGGAAGCCAGTTAGCAGGGCCACTGTGGCCTGCAACCCCAGTCTCAACAGTAGCAACTGTTGCTCCTGCCGGAATGGGATCCTGGCTCCTGTGATCACAGCATGGGTAAGGATGGGGACACAGCATGCCTTGCAAAGCTCAGTGTTCTCATCTGTAAAATGGGGACAGCAAATCCATTCCCAGCCTACTTCACATCATAGAGAGGGCAGAGCAGGAGAACAGGGGTGAAATCGTTCCATGAGCCATCGCCGTACCTCCCAATAGTGTGTGTGTCATTTTTATGAACCTCTGCCCCAAATGAGGTTGAGGTCTCTTAAAGATGACACCCGTCCTTTGGAGGAATAAGATGTAAACAATGCAGGCAGGAAGCAAACAAGTCCAATCAGCACAGGGCTCCCCAAAGCAGGCAGTTCTTAGCACATTCTGCGTTGCTGCCCCCAACCCAGCTACTGCAGCCCAGTCATCTAGAGAAAAGCCTGGGAACCCTCAAGGGGATGGTGCCCCATGTGGTCAGGAAAAGGCAGTGCACACACAGCTGCAAAACACGGGGCCTTGAGCAGAGGAGGGCGGGGCCTCAGGATCCAGCTGCGGGGATGGGGTTGGAAGGTCCCATGGGTGAAGGAAGATTTAAGTATGTGGCACATTCTAGCCAGCAACTCTGCCATTCGAGCTCTTCCTTCAAAGCACAGATACCAAACCCAAGTGGGAGGAGAAATCAGCTTTTACCCCCACCGCCGACACCCAGAAGGCCCAGTCTTGGCTGCGCCTCTTCTTTTCCACCAGCACCTAATGAACAGAGCAGGTGGCTGGGTTAAAAAGCACACTTCCCATGCCCTGCCTTAGGCAGACAATGTCATATCAGAGGCAGGCAAGATGCCCCAACAGACCTGGTATAGGAGGAGGGGTACCAAAGGGCTGGAGGCAGCCTGTTGGAGCACAGCTGATCTCCTTCCAGAGCCCAAGGACTCCACTGACCTCTGGGGGTACCCTCTCAGTGTTAGCATCTCTAAAGTGGGGTAAGGAGGCTGAGCAGCCTCTACACTCACCAGAGAGTTCCACAGCATCCCTGGGTCTCGCCTTCACCACTTACGTTCTCTGTGTTCACAGATTCAGTCTCGCTGGTGGGCATGCTAGCTGTGGGGAGAAGAAAAGGCTTTAGACAGCGTGCTATGGCATGACATGCCAGGCGGTGGGCCAGGTGCAGACTCTCAGGACGCCGGAAGGAGGGCTATCAGGCACGCCAGGCTGAGCCTTCGCTTCCAGTAGCTGCGGAGAAAGCCAATATCACCTGCAAGAGACAATTCTGGTGACCCAAATGCTTCCCAAGGAAAGAAGCTGAAGTGTCACTCTGAATGGAGCCGGCAGGCCTGGCACAGGTCTGTTCTCTCTATCACAGCACTACAGAGAAGGCATACAAAAATCTCAGTATGGAAATGTTTCCACTGCCCCTTTCTGCAGAGCAGGGATTAGTTCACGGCTCACAGAGAGGTCTTTACAGCACACCAAAGACAATCTATTACAGTTGGGAGAGGCAGTGCATAGAGACACATGCATAAAGGTTTTTCAAATGTCAGGAGCTCCACTCAGTCTGTGGCAGTTGATTGGATGTCTAAGCTCCACTGAGAGTGTAAGGCCAGCATAGGGAAGGTACTTCCCGAATAAGCCTGCACTTGAGCGCTACGGAAGCAGAAAGCAAGGCTTGGAGCAGAGAGCAGGTGAGGACTCTTGCCAATCACCGAGCAGGGCAGGGCCGACTTCAGTCCCAGGTCTGAAGTCTCTGAGGCCTATGTCCATGTCAGGATCCTTAGAAGAAGTGGCAGAAATGTAAAACAGGCCTACTAGTGCTTGGAGGTCCCTGGATCTCGCAGAGCCAACGTCTGATATGTGGTCACCTGGAAGGTGAGGGGCAGGTGTCCCTGAATGGAGCTACCTCAGGGGTCTGTGCAAGATGCCCTTGGGAGAGATGCCTGATTATGCTGGGAGACAGACTGAAGCTGAGAGGGAGGAAGCCCAAACTGAAGCTGAGGAAGCCACCTAGACACATGGACACCTCTTTCCTGAGGCAGAGCCCCAGTGTTCAGAACCTTATACTACCCACACGAAAGCTTTGCTCCTGTGGTCAAGCAGTTCCCCTGAGCAAGGACACCTCAAGCTTCATCTACAAAAACTGTTAGCAGTGCCTATAGAACTGTGGTGGACACTGTGAGCCCCAGCCGAGGCTGGGGGGTGGGGGTGGGAGTGGGGTGGGGTGGGGGGACTACTGTTCTCTCTACTGATCGTGTGACTTCCATCCCTGCTGAGGAGAGAGAAAAAGCTCACTGCAAGGATAAAGGTGGGACCTGACTCATAGACGAGAGGTCAGAGAGCCCTGTTTCCCAAGGGCACAAAGTGAAGTCCCTGAGCCCTTTGTGAACATGCAAGAAGCTGAGCTTGTCGCTGTGGGAGACTTAGCAGCTACATCCAGGCCCAGGTTTCAGAAGCAGAGGCCAAATGAAGGCCGACTGATTACACTCCTGGAACTCTCCTGTCCCTTTTCCTTGAATTGAAAGTAACCAACTAGGCCAGGCGTGGTGGCGCACTAATCCCAGACAAAGTGAGTTCCAGGACAGCCAGGGCTACACAGAGAAACCCTGTCTCGACCCCCCCCCCCCAAAAAAGTAACCAACTACAAACCTCCATTCACTTCAGAACTGTGGTGGGGGGAGGGGCGGGACACAGGGAAAGAAACAAATTAGAAAGTCTCATCATCTGACGCAGGAACATCCTTCAGCAAGTACTCCATTAAGACCCATGCACGTCACACACACACACACACACACACACACACACACACAGAGCCCCCTCCTCCTGTCTGTTCTATGCTCCCATCTGGAAGACTAGGCTGTAGTATCATTGTAGCAGCTTGTTGCAAGTTGCCCTTGTTCTGACAGGTGAGGAAGACCACACTGGAAACTCTTTTCAGATCCTACCAGGAGTCCCTCTCTTTGTGACCTGGGATAGCTGCTGGTTTCCGAGGCTGAGGTAGCTTAACACGAGCTGTGCATTCGGGGGAATCCCCAGGCCCTGATCTGCCCCCACTCTTCATGAGAACATCTGCCTCTCTTTGAACTTCAATTTCTTAGTGATAAAATGGCAGTGTGAACCATGCATTCAGGGCCATTTCTGTCCATATTAAGTACCCCACAGTTCTCACATTTGTCATATTGAAACATTACTAGTTTTCAAAAGTAAACTTCTGAACAGAAGTCTTGTGGCTTTTACTCTCTGGAGGTCTCACACATGCCGTCGTTAGTGCGTGACACTGCTCTTCATCCCTGTAGCTTCGTTTTACAATCTGATGGGGGCAGGTAGGTGACTGCTGAGCCAGCCTGACACAGAGGGGCCACATCACTCTGCATCTCTGGCTCTATGCTAATTATTGGTGAGCCACTCTTACTAGCTGCTTCCCAGGGCTGTGCAGGCAGAAAGGCAGGCGACAAACCCCACACCGTGAATGGCAACCAACGCTGGGAACTGTGGAGCCCTGAGGCCAGGCTGCACAGAGGATGAGGAGGCCTCCCTGCCTCAGACTCTACCACTCATTCTGGGGGAGGGGTGGTAGGACAGGGCCCGAGAGTAGCGTGTGCTTATCAGTCCTAAGTCTAGCCCCCACCCATAGCCCGACTTCTCCCCATCTCCATGTCTTCATCTATATGGTTACAAGCATCTGCCTCAGGGCTGTAGGCACACTGGGTGTCAGTCAGGACTGAACAGGCTGTAGGCACACTGGGTGTCAGTCCTGGCTCCAGGTCATGGGCAAGGTGCCCAAGCATGGACCCTGCCAATGGTATCAGAAAAACTCTCGGGAGGATCTCTGAAGGCAAAGCACTACAACTTGGGGTCATTTTGCCCAGGTCCCTCTTATTGCTGTCCAGAAGCCTCTAGTGTCAACAGCCAACTATACTTCTGAGTTAGCTTGGGCTACCACTCTGTGTGTATTTTTTTTTTTTTTTTGACTTAAGAGGAGTTACTGTCTAATTTAGCTTGTTGTAGGGACAGCAACCCTACAGTCACCATCATTTACAGGGTCCCCAGGAGTGTGGTGTCTATTCATCAGGGCTCTGGAAGGGAGATGATGAAGACATTGTGTGCTTGAACCTTGATCAGGTTCCTCAGTCTGAGCATGGGACCGAAGCTCTGCAGAGCTGGGTAGCCCTGTGTTCGGCTCCACCCACCCCTGCAGAGGGTGGGGCTGTGGGCCTGGCTGGGGTGGCACTGTGGGTCTGGCAGGGGTGGGGCTGCAGGTATGGCTAGGGTGGCACTGTGGGCCTGGCTGGGGTGGGGCTGTGGGCCCAGCTTCCACATTAAGCATTTTATATTCCATGGCTACACACCGCACACTTACTAGCGATTGAGTAGAGCCTCCTTCCTGCACTTAACCCTCAAAGATTCTCATCTACATTTAAAAACGAGCAAGACAGAAGAATCTATCAGTGTTGAGGAGGCTTCTAGAAGTACACTGCAAACAATGTGACTGCCCAGATGACCAAGCAGATGACTTGCCATAGGGATAGACAGCTCACTCCCATCCCACTCCGCTCGCACCCCTGTGCGGCACACCACACCTGCAGTTTCAGTATAGATGCTCAAGTAGGCTGGTATACAACAGGGTTGAAACAAGCTTAAATGTTACTGAGTAGTCCCATGTCTACAGACTACACCCAGGAGACCAGGCCAGTTCCTAGAGATAGCAGCAAGCGGTACTGGTGACTACTGCAACTTTATAAAAGTCAAAGCAGGAAGGACTACAAAAATTCATGTACTAAACCCCGGGACAGATGCCTCTCTCCTAAGGCCTCCACGGCATCCTATGGAGTGACTACCATTCTCTCTCCAGCAGGAGCCAGTGCTGAGGCTTTGCTATGATTTAGGCAGACCTCTCAGAACCTCCTGTTGTTTGCAGGTACCAGTCACCCCCTACGGGAAGAGGGCCATCTGCATAGGGAGGAGCTGCAAGTCTGTTTCTACCTCAGGTGCTGAACCTCTGGGGAGAGCACAAGAAGCTGAGGAGCTGGGAGGAGCTGGGAGGAACCTGGGTGCCTCTGCAGGTGGGGGGGATATTGGAAAGCTGCCTAGCACATACTTGGTGGCATAGACAGACTAGGCCAGGCTCTACCTAGAGCCACTCCCTGAGGAGGCAGGTCACTGTTTTTTCTTTAACATGGAGGAGTACCAGGCCTGGCTCCCACTGTGAACTGTACTTCACAAAATAACCAAAGGATGGACATTTCTCAAGCTAGCACAATACCTAGTATCTTTAACCAATGTGCAGATATTTCCTCATCAACTTTCACTCTATAAACCACGTGTTTCACAACCATACCTGTCAGCTGTACAAATTCAGAGGCAGCCATACACAAATGCATATGCACGCACATATGTGCACATACAAACACAACACGGACACACACACAAATGAGTCTATGCATGGGTTCAACTGGGCAGCACCTTGGAGAGGCATTCACCAGGTCACTTTTTTCAGTGAGGTCAAAGACTCAGAAGAGCAGTCGGGGGTCCCAGCCTTAGCATCACTAGGGTATGCCTTTGTTGTGTCTGTGTTACCTGTGGCAGGACAGTATCTCCTCCAGGATCCAGTTACCTTTGACCAGCTCTCAGGAGGAACGGAAACACCCACAATTGTCTGGTTTCACTACTAGCCCTTGAGGACTGAGGTCTCCCCACATTTTCCCAGCCCTTCAAGGAGACCAGGACCTAAGCAGTACTGGGAAGCCACTGCCCACCACTCACTCAGGAGTTAGAAGCCCTGTGGCCTGCTGGGAAGAACCTGAATCCAAGTCCTCTCCAGGCCTAATATCCAGGAAATAGAACACAACACTTGAGTGGCTCCTCAAGAGCCTAAGTCAGCTCCAGGAGACCCCTGACCTTCCAGCCACAGCAGCCCGGAAGAAGGCTTTTCAATACGCCACACTGAGCTCTTCTGCAGTCCTTCTGAAAGCTGTCGCGACAGCAGCTGCTTGTATAGATGTCCTGGGACTCTGGGTGGCTTGCTTTTAAAATTATTTTACCTTCTGAAAAATTTGTGTCTGTATGTTAAGTGTAAATGTAAGCCACACGCATACAGGTGACCAGAAGAGGGCATTAGATGCCCTGGAGCTGGAGCTACAGGTGCCTGTGACCTATACCGTGCTAGTGCCTGGCACGAAACTCCTCACCCCTGTAAGAGCAGTGTGTGCACTCAGTTCATCCCAGAGCCCCCCTCCCCAGTCCCTTTGATCTCTCCTTCTCAGCACAAGCTCTCCCACACTTGGGAATTTCTCTTAGTGTTTCCTGATGCTGCGGAAGCTTCCCAAGGGAAGGGGGCAAGAGGTGAGGCTGGATAACGTATCAGTGGCAGAACTGTGCTCCCTTCCTGAGGAACAGGGGTCCGACCTCAACAAGCTCTTCTGTCCTTGCACCATTTTCACAGCAAGCATGAGCAGTTATGCTGTGACAACACGGCTAACCCCCAAGGTCCCAGGTGGCCCCTGAAGGCACCGCTACATGCTTGTGCTAAAGCGTCTTGCTCACACAGGGCGAGGGATCTCTGTGATGCAGCCACACTCATCTTGGGAAATGTGGGTCAAGGTCAGACTGAGGCTTCCTGGTCTGAACCAAGAACTGTGCCCAGAAAAACTACTCTCTCTGTTACAGTGGGAAAGGTGGCACAGCAACCTCACAAGGTTCCTGCCCCTCCATCACCAGCAGAATTCGTCTGTGTTCCCATCAATAGAACGCCATTTCTCACTCCAGGAAGCCAGCTTCCTCAAAGAGATAACGTGGCTTCCTCTCTCTCTCACATCTTTAAACTGCCCCAGAGGCCACTCTGCTGCTGAGGAGAGTGGTCCCCAGGAGGGGTTGCCTCTCTTGACAGAGGCCCCAAGGCACTCATCAGCATGTTGTAAACACTAAACCCAAGCAGGTCGGCTCCATCCTTGGCCTATATTGGTGTGCAAGCTTTACAGAGTTCTTCCTTCTCGAGCTTTTCTGGCCCTGTGAGCCAAATGCTTTCCATCTGACTATCCCCTAAGGCCTTTCCTCTTCATGCCTTCTGAGGAGGCTAGGGTTCTAACACAGACAACCCCACCTAACCTCTGAGCTCAGCATTCTCACTCTGCAACAGAAGCATGCAGTGTGTCCCTCCTCTGGGCGAACGGCTGGCACTGCTACCCAGCTACAGCAGTGACCCACAGACAGCTGGGCAAGCTGTTCTTGGTATAAACATCTCTATGTTAATGATCCCGGATGCTCTGTCAAGTGGTTGGGGACAGGGTAAGGGGTGTGATCAACATTATTTAGGACAAAACTTTATATTTAACTTTATATTTCCCAAATAAGGTTATTCTCATTGAAGAGAACTGAGTGGCCCCAGATGGCTTTTGTTCTTTTTTTTTTGGGGGGGGGGGTGTACCGCCCTTACTCTTGAAGCTGAGACTGCTAGCTTTAGCATGGCCTTGGGTAAATGAGCCAGCGACACCCAAGAAGTAATTTGAAACATGAAGCCTGGAAAAAAAATCAGCCAAATAACATTATTGGAATTTCTAAACAGTTTAAACTTAAAAGCATCATTCAAGGAAAAGCATTTCCAAGCGTGTCTTCCAGGCTAAGAATATTCACACTGAATCAAACGAGCTCCCTCAGTAGGCTCAGATGCTTCTTCATAGGCACAGTGCAGACAAAAAGGTGCCATCTCAGTGATGCCACACGTTTGAGGGAAAGGCCAAAAGACCAAGCATGACCAAGCATCAGAGAAACCAAGCGATTAAAACATAGGCATTTTCCAAACGCACCACACAGCGCATGCAGCTCACACAATGCCTATGCACAAGGAGAGGAAACCAGAAATGTCAGGCAAGGAGCCTTCACAGAGCAAGAACACCTCAGCAAGTTACCGTGATCTTTAGCCCTGCGTGGTCGAAAGCAGCAAAACTTCCTTTTCTTCTTATCCTCTCTTAGCAAATCAGCCACCGTGACCCCTTCAGGTTGAACACAGGCAATTCCATTACTGGACAGCAGAGGGCAGCAAGAGCAATGCAAACAGGGCAGCCTAGCAGGCAGGCAGGCAGGCAGGCAGGGCAGCAACAGCTGGTCCAGTGCAGAACAGAAGAGGCCCGAGACAGGTCTCCAATCCACATTTGCCACCCTCTCCTCCTAGCTAGGAATCTATAGCTCAGGATCTGAAGGGCTGAGGGCATTTGCCAACCTGTTCCAGAGAACCTATTCTAAATGAGCAATCTACTAGCCAGCTTGTGACACAGGTCTCCTATGTTTGTCCTTGCATCTAAGAAAGTGCTTAAGGAAAGTGCCCTTCAGGGAGTCAGAGGCTCTAGGTATGGACTGGGAGTGTGATGCCAATCAGGACTGCTCTCTGGGGCAGGGCAGGTGGCAGTGAAGAAGGCTCTGGACTCTGACAGCTGTACCTCCCTCTGCTGTAGGAACATGGATTGGCTAGTTGGTGTTGTTTTCTTGTGAGATATTAGCAAGGGCTGGGCCTGAAAATACTTCCTGGGGTGGAGTTGCTGGAGGAAGAAGTAAATGGGAACCAAGGTAAGAGAAGCAATGTGCTTCACTCCAGCGACACATGACCACCCATAACCGCTAGCATCCCCGATACTACAGCCCTCCTAATGGTCATCGGGTCCCAAGGGAGACAGTCACAGACTCTCTGACATCTAGCAGTGCTGTGTTTCTGAACTCACGCCAAGCCATCCGGCTAACCTCTAAAGTAGAGTCTACATGTGCATGCTCAGAAACAGGAGTGTACAGGCAGTACAGGGGGCCTGCTGGGGTCGGCAAAGGAATGAGATCACGGGGCCTACACCTTAGCAGGACTACTGCATTTCTACGAAGGGTGTGATCTCTCCACACTGCAAGTTCCCCCTCCCCAACCTAACCCAGAAGAACGTGTCACAAATGTTCAAATACCCATGAGTGGGAACACAGACCAGGAACAAAGCTGTGTGAGATTTCTGAGACCTTGTGAGAAAACTCTAAGTGACTAAGACAAGCAGTCTCGTGACCTCAGTGCCACCGACATGATGTGGTTGTTCTTGGAATACGCTCATGTGCCCTTCCCAGGGGGTAGTAGTGAATAAGAGTGAGCTCACTTCAGATTATTCATTACAACTGGCTACTGTTACTTGCTTACTCCTCTGAGGAAAGAACGTGGTTCTGCCGTGTGCGTCTTGTCCTCCTGACTGTACACTTTTCTCAGGTGACTCTTGTTAACCCCCAGAGTATAGACTGTCTGATGCTCTGAATAAAGCTGGCTATTGCATGGGGCTTTACTCCACCTTGTTTTTAGGTCCCGCTCTCCCAAGTTCACGCTGCTACCCTGAGCGCCAACAGTGGTGGTTTCAAACCCCAGTGCAGCGCTTCACGGCTGTGCAGCCTCGGGAAGTTATGTAAGGTTGGCACACTCTGATTTCCTCATCCATCAAGCTCCTGTCTCATAGAGCAGTGTGAAGAATAAGAACTCATGTGCCCATAGCCCCAGGAACAGCATCTGATACACACGAAATGCCTGATAAATGCTAATCGCTGCCCCGTGACCTTTGAGTAAATAAATACCAGACTGCTTAAGCTTGTGTTGAAAGCTACACGGCACATGCTGATTTAATTGTCCCAGGGGAGAGCAGGCCAGGGCAGATGACAGTGGGCACTGCATCCGACCTCTGACCCCAGGGCTGGCCCTCCCATCAGTCTCCCCAGTCACAGCACTGCCAAGTGCTCCTCCAGAGAGGGCAGGTGACCTGGACACATATTTATCGTGAGCCACCTACCTACTGCTGCTGTTTCTTCTATGGCTTTTAGTAGAATATTTTCATTTCTAAACTTCTATGGGACACTTTGTGATTAAAAAACTGTCTTATAAATTAAAAAAAAAAGAAATGTGATTTTTTTCTTTTTTTTTTTGTTTGTTTTATTTGAGATAGAATTTTACATATTTTGAAGCCTGGTCTCCAAGGGTAACCTTGAACTTTGCATCACCCTGTCTCCACCTCTCCAGTGCTGAGATTATGGCATACCATGTCCAGTTTATAGGGAGCTGGGGACCAAACCCAAGGCTTTGTGCATGTCAGGCAAGCTCTCTACCACCTGAGCTGCATTCCTCAAATACAGTCTTTCAAAACAAGGTCAGCAAAGCACCATAACGTTTATTTACAAACAGCTATGCCACCCGTGACTCTCTGCCGACCCCTGAAACAAACCAATGCAGGGAACCAAACACACAAAAGTCAGGTGGCACTGGCCAGGCGGGCAGCCAGGCTCAGCCTTCTGCACTGAGGCCCATGGTAGAAGAAGCAACGAAAGGTAGGTGGGCAGTGGCCACCGCTCTGGGACCAACGATGGAGCTGAAGTCAGGTACTCCTGTGAGCAGCAGGTACCCGCTCCTCCTTTCTTTGGGTATCAATTATTACTACTTAGAGGAATTATTGGTCCCTAAGAGTCCCCACAATAAAGCTGCCCTGATTCATTTGGTCAGAATTTTAGAATGAGTTCCCTTTTAAAATGGTTTCATTATTTTTAATTAAAAAAAAAATTTAACCATGACAATGAGAAGAGATTAAAATAGAATTTTAGGCTTCCAGATTTCCATAGCCCTAGAATAACACCATTGTTCATGAAGAAGCAGCTGTATAAATGTCCAAAAAAATAAAATCTCACACACACACACACACACACACACACACACACACACACACCACACACCACACCACACCACAGACTTGGCAGGGTTTCTTAAGGAAATTTGAAGCTCAGCGAAAAGTTAAATAAATTATCCTTGAAAATTCCCCAAATGCTCAGGAGCTAACTTCTGAGATAATTTTGTCTATTCAATTAATTGTGGTGCAGCAGCTTTCTAATAGCAAATTTACACTGTGGATATCTTAAATAGCCCAAGAATGCTCACAGGAGACTTCCCTGTCATCAGCATCAGATACCTAGGATAGGGCCCTCCAGACAATTCTTAGACCCATGAGAGATTCAGCCACTGACACAGGTCAAGACTCAGAGGTTCCTAACTAGAGCTCCCTGGGACTAGCTCCCAGGAGCAAACAAAGAGAGATCCCCTACCATCTGCTTAAACAACTAGGACCTCTGAGGCAGGGAATGAAAGTGATGAGACTCTCGAGTAGATTGTAAAGTACAGTCAGGGTCGGACACTCAGCCATGACTTGTAGACCAGAGATCAGAAAATTTGAGCACTTCCTGGAGTGCCTGACTTCAACGGGCTCCCTGACAGCAAGCCCAAGAACCCAGAAGTGGTGCTCCACGAAGCCTTCCTCGCATGTCCACTCTTGCACTCCAGCATTACTGTGACCTCCTGGCCTCTAAGAGTAGCCCGTTGGTCTGTCAATACAGTGACAGCTTCAGAGACTGGTTATCTCATAGTCATGTTCTTTAGAGAAAGTGACAGGACACAGGCAAGGCCAACCTCACATAAAACAGTGATCCTGTTAGGACTGTCAGAAGACACCAAGTCCAGGAAAAACCATGCTTCATAGCACAGGTCATTAAAAAAATGAAAATAAAAACCTCCACCTCGATAGACAGTAGCGACCCAAGAGGCTGAGTACAGTCTATATCTCACAGTGGAGCAACAAGGACACAGAAAGCCAATGCCATGCAAGAGGTCATCTGTGTGACACATTAAAACCAGGAAAGAAGGTGCACGGCTGAGAACGGGAGACCATCCTTTCTCTAGATTATACACAGCACACTGTTTTAAGCTTATGAGGGTGAAGCAAGGCTTCCACAGGCCAACGCTGCAAATGAAGAAAAGGCTAGATAATGCTCTGAACTGGCTAGTTTTTGTCAACTTGACACAAAGCTGGAGTCACTTGGAAAGAGACAGACTCAGCTGAGGAATCGCCTCCATCAGCCGGGCCGATGGGCAAGTCTTTGGGGGGCATTTTCTTAACTGATGATTGATGAGGAAGGGTCCCGCCCACAATGGACAGTACCACCATCCCTGGACAGGTGGTCTTGCGGTCTATAAGAAAACAAACTGAGCAAATCAGGAGGGAGGAGCAACTGTTATTCCCTGTGTCCTTGGCTTCACTTACTGCCTCTAGGTTCCTACCTTACATTCCTCTGATCTGACATCCCTCTTGCATGGACTATAAGCAGTCAGCTGAAATAAACCTCTTCTGACCTGCCCACTGTGGCTCACTCTGCTTTCAAAACCACTGTGCTCAACCCAAC
The DNA here is from genome assembly GCA_902729485.2 of Mus minutoides. Taxonomy (NCBI): domain Eukaryota; kingdom Metazoa; phylum Chordata; class Mammalia; order Rodentia; family Muridae; genus Mus; species Mus minutoides. The sequence goes on along the minus strand of LR755168.1, from coordinate 164,942 downwards.
AGAGTCCCGGAACACGGCCTTTGCTCACTCATGGTAGTCTCAGTATGGAAGCTTTCTCCTCACACTCAACTGCTCTTCCACAGACACCAACCTTCCAGACCAGGCCATATGGCCCCACCTGTCCTAGCTCTTCACCACAGCTCCTGGGGTATCCACTGTCCTTTGTGGGACCTCAAGCGCTGGCTGTAGTCATTTGTGAATGTGTCTAAGGAGGAAGCAACCCTGACTCCCAAGGGCTCTGTTCAGCAAGAGCTTACTCAATATCTTCTACACGGTAGGCGAGCCTTGGTTTTCCAGGCCTTTCGAGGGACATTGTTCTTGAAACGTGTTCTCCATCTTTGTTAATCAACTATTCCAGAATGGAAACTAAATGGAAGCATCGTAGTCGAATGTACCATTAGATTTCAATTCCTACCCTTACCCAAGACCCAGCTGCTCCCAGGATGACTAAGAGCACATCTGTGGGAAAAGTGTGCTGTAAGAGAGACCCTGTGATCGGCACAAACAATTAATTCCAGTGGTTGACTGATTATTGGGCCTTGCCTCCTGCAGAAAACACTTAAGGGTGCCTGAAGTCACAGTGTGGAGCCCAGGCAGGTGGGCCACAAAGCAGCAGGCACTTACTCATTCCCAGGCCTCTTACCTGCTGCCTACTGCAATCAGCTGGGTCCTTCCCAGCCTGGTGACCTAAGCACTCGGCTTGGTGTGGAGGACACCGGAGGGGGTCACTCCACACAGCACAGAGGTGGAAGAGACCTGCTCCTCAGATTCTTGTGCGGGTGAACCAGTAACTCGCCGGGAGGAGAGAAACCACGCCCTCCCCATAGCCCTGAGCTGAGATGTATCTTCTTCTCACAGAGAAATGGGTCTGAGTTCCCAAGGCTCACAATGCAAATGGCAGCCCTCCTCAGCTAAAAAGCCATCTTACCTACACCCCCAAACCCATGCCTCAAGTGGAGACCCAGAGTGTGCACAGATGCACTATTTTCTCTGTGACGTCAACAGGCAGACAGGACGGGGAAACTGGGAAGGTTTATTTTACTCACAGCCCCCGGGTAGAGGCTCAGGACATGGGGGGCACACTGCAGCACCTCAATCACACAGCAAGACTGAGGTGTCTGCTCAAGAAGACAGGAAGAAGAAGGAAGGGCAGCACCTACTGTTTCGTTTGCCTTCCTCGCCACCCTCCTCCTCGTTCTCGGGATCGATGTCTTCTGCCTGGGTGATCCAGTCCAAATAGCCCTTGAGGTCCTCTTCCAGCTGCTGCTTCTCCCGAAGCTTCTGAAAATCTCCACGTGCTTTAGCCTTCTCTCTTTCCTTGGAGAATTCTCTGAGAGAGGCAGAGAGAACAAAGGACCCGTTAGGACATCCATGGGTGCCGGTGCCCGGCTGTGCAGTAGTCTTACGGTAGGACACACGGTTTTGAGTACAGTGACAGGAGCACAGCTGCGGAGCCACACACGTGCACAGAACAGAAGACAGTGTTCCCCCTAAGGCAGCAGTGTGGGCATCAGAGTAGCGAAGACCACACTGACATACATGCATGATTAACTAGAAAGTACACTCCCCTCAGGACTGATCTAGAGAAGCCCACATCTAAAGCATCCTGGGATGTCAGAGTGGGAGTTTTTACTCTCTCCCCTCCCTGTGATACCCGGCCACCCACTTCACAAGGAAGGGTACCAAGTGATCCAAGCTGAGGTCAGAGAGAAAACCCAGAGCAGTGGGCAGGGATCCAATGAACCTATCGTATAGCCCAGGCCTCCCTGCAGAGGCAGGATCTCCAGTACTGGGAAAGTACTCGTGTTTGTCTTAATCTTTGCCTCTGGCCATGATCTCCCCCAGCCTGCCCTGCAGAAGGTGGAGAGGTAGAGCAACCCTCTGCCCAGTTATAGGAACGCCTGCCCTGGGAAGGTTTTGGCAGATACACGCGTGTCCCTGTTTGTTGTCTTCTCTGCCTCCCTTGACTGCAACCCCATAAACCTGTCTCTATACACATACACAAAACCCCACACCTGCTCAGGCACGTCTGAGAGTCAGGTGCACGACTGCCCAGGTTTTACATACAAGGACCATCTGCGTGTCCAAATGTTAACTGTTAACAGGAGCCAAGCTATGTGAATTATGGGTCTGGGATGTGCAACATGAGCTGCTAGGAAGCAGGTACCCTTACAGGCAGAGAGGCTTCTGTACACAGACCCCAGCACCCCGCCACAGCGACTGCAGTGTCCCATGCACCTGCTAGCCAATGCAAAGCCAGCAAGGCTCCCTTTCACTACCTCACTAACTCTGGCGGAGGGAGATAAGCTGCTTTCATCAAGCCAACCCCCTAACTTGCTCTCCTCATGCCCCTCCCTCAGCTCCAGGCCTTCTGGGGGCTGAATGAGTACCTAAGCATCCAGCAAAACTGGAATCTTGGCCCAGGGATTTCTCTCTGCTCTTAAGAAAGGCTCCCACTCACTGCTCCCGATTCTCTTTACCATTCAGACCCTAGGACTATCCTTGGCCCTGGTAGGGCCATCCCATCTCCATTTTGCCCTCTGAAGAGGACAGAGAGGCAAAGTTGTGGGAGGTTCCAGGCATAGCACACAAGATGGAGTTGGGTAGGGTTGTAGGGTGAGCAGGACATATCCTCTGGCCTCTGGCTCAAAGCACTCCTGGGGATACTGCAAAAGAGATTTGGAGGGCGGTGGCCTGCTACTAACACAACCAGATGCAGAGGACAGATGAGGTATCTAGACCAGCAGAGCTTCCCAAAGCATAAGCAAATCACAGTTCAGCCTGGGACAGTCTCAAAGTCAGTCAACTCCAAGAGATAAGCTCAATCCAGAGCCACATCCTTAAGTAAAACCCAGAAGACCTGCAGGAAATATACCCACGGGAAGCTGTACAAGACAATGGTTTCTCAAACATGAAGATCAAGTAGGTCTTCAGTTCCATTATTTACCAAAAAGGACCCTGGGACAGACCTCTGTCATGTTTTGTTTCTGGTCTCATCACACTAAATGTAGATTATTACCTACTAACAACATTCTTCTGGATTCATACATGGATCCAAGCAGTTTAAAAAATGATGACAGAAGTTAGTTAATTGTTACCCTGTGCAGCTAAGAATGTCAGAAAGTAAAAGTTTACTGTAACATCACATCTACCGGTTTACACTAGAACTATAGGCCTGCCTCTCAGGTCTTTTGCCCATTTGTGGTGGAGTACAGTTAAGCAGGCATGTGTAAAACTCTTCTGTGATGACGACTTCTCAGAATAATTCTGCTAATGCCTGTATGGAAATACCTTTCATAGGAAAGCAAGGTTTCCCACTACCACCTCCTGTCCCCGGTCTCACCTCCAGTCTACTGCATCTGGGATCAACCTCAGGGGATGACAAAAAGGCTTACTCCATTTTAAGTAGAATTCTATCATCTTCTAAGGTGCCTATTACCAAGAAGTTAAATGACAGTCCCTATTGCAGATGTTTATTTGAATAAAGTTACTGGTAGAAATGATAACATCTTTGCAAGTGACCAGAAAGTCTGAAAACAGTTTCATTCCAGGAGCCTGCTTGTCTGGGTCCAGAATTTTGTGGTGTGTGAACAAGAGAAAATATAATAGTACTTGTAAAAAAAATGTGCATATAATATATTGTTGTCCTTTGTCCATGAAGGAGGAAGAGAAATAGGAAAACAGACATGATTCTATCCAATGCATCTGAAAGAGCAGAGCACAGGGTTGGAAGTCTGAAGACAGAGCCTGGTGGGTCCAGTGCTTGAATGAGGTCCCGAGTTTGGATGGCATGCATTTGAGGAGGAAAGCCAGGCTTGTGTGGCTACAAGCCTGTAACCACAGTGCTGGGGGAGCGGAGACGAATGGATTCTAGGACTTATTTACTAGCCAGACTAGCCAAGATGGCAAGCTCCAGGTCCAACAAGAGACCCTGGCTCAAAAAAAAAAAAAAAAAAAGATGGAGATTGTTAGAGGGGCAATTGGCTCTGGCTCTGCATGCACACACATGGTACCTGCCTATGCACAGAGCCATACAACCCTCTTTTCTGCCCTCTCTTGCGCATGCACTTACAAATAGAAGGAAACAATGGACAGGAATGGGGGGGGGGGAGAAGTAATAAAGGATGGAGTGTTTTTCCCAAGTGAATCGCTTTGTACAGTTTTGACTTTGGGAACAAAATGTTCTTTACATTATAGATTTTAAAAAACAAATCAACTATAGAGTGGAACAAAAATGCCCGAACATTGGAAGTTGATCAAAACAAGTTCATCTGCTTGTGTTGCAGATAAATACCAGAACCATCCTGAAGGACGGAAATATAAGCAGCTCACAGACACGCGACCATCAGTCCTGGCAGGACTGGGGCAAAGGGAAGGAATACAGAAATGCCTTTGGTTATAGAGGATTGTTTGCTGGATTTGGATGGGTGTGCATGCATGAATGCTTGTGTGTGTGTGTGTGTGTGTGTGTGTGTGTGTGTGCGTGTGTGCGCGCGCGCGCGCGCGCGCTCATGCTGGGTATGAATGATTCTGAAGCTACTTTAGAAGCAGGGCAGGATTTGACATGACCAGTGTTGATGCTGGAGCTCTCTCACAGTGGAGAACAGCAGAGGTGGGGCTGGAGAAGATGAGGAGGAACCCTCCGAGGGACCAGATTTTTCTGATCCATGGAATTTGCAGAGGCTCGGAGGGCTGAGGGGTTGAGACAAGTGATCTTGTGAGCGCTGAGATTACAGTAGTGTACCCTGTAATTGGAACTGGTACAGCTGTGAACTCAGGATGCCTAAATAGTTTGCTCTAAAGGCCAATGTCTAGTTGTTTAAAAGATGCTGATGTCTAAGTACACACTTCTCTCTGTCTTTCCCTCCGTCTCTCTCTGCCTTGCGCTCTCTGCCTCTCTGTCTCTCTCTCTATACAAATGTATGTGTCCCCAACCCAGCCACAAAACCTTCACCCTATAATTTCTTCTGCCACCATGATGATCTGTGGTAAATGTGGCACAAAAATTGTGGGAGTGGCCAATCAATGACTGGTCTAGCTTGAGACCCAGGCCTATGCCTGACACTGCCTGGAGGACTAGGAACCAGAGGCTGGATAGCCCAGAGGTTCACAAAAGAACAAAATAAGACTGGGGGAAAAAAAAGTCAATGAACTGCTGCCTAATTATATTCTAACTCATTTGTCAGCAGAGAGGTTTCACCCAGCAACAGATGCAGAAACACACTTCCAAACATTCAGCAGAGTTTTGGGAATCCTGAGGGAGGAAGATTGTAGGAGCCTGGGGTATCAAGGACACCATAAGAATATGGTCAGCAGAACCAACTAACCTGGTCTCATAGGGCTCACAGAGACGGAGCCGACCACTAGGGAGTCTAACCTAGGCCCTCTGCAGATGTGTGATAGTTTGTGTAGCTGGATGTTTTTTGTGGGGCTCCTAGAAGGGAGGGGACGATTTCTGATGCTTTGCCTGCTTTGGGGACCACTGTCCTCCTACTGGGTTCAGCCTCAATATGAGGGGAGATGTCTAGTCTTACTGCAACTCAATATGCCATGTCTGGTTGATATCCCTAGGAGGCCTGTTGTTTTCTGAAGGGCATTGGAGGAGGAGTGGATGGGGAGGGAGGAGGTGGGGGCCATGGAGGAGGAGGTGTGGAAACTGTGGTCAGGATGTAATATATGCGGCAACAAATTAATACAAATAGAAATATATATGTCCCAGTTCCATCTGCTGCAAGGGCCTAACGAGTTTCCCTAGTTAGTATAAGAACATTGGGTACCCACATCTCCATTTCTCAGAATATTCCTCACTTGTGGGCATAAAAAGGCCAAATGTCATCCCATCCTTTGAATGAGGAAGCACTGAGACAGAGGACTGCCCATGTGCACAGCCAATCTGGAGTGCACAGTGAGCCCCGGGCCAGCCTGGGCTATAGTATGAGACCCTGATCATAAAAAGCAAACCATGGAAGACCCTGTAACTGTTCTAATCAATTGCAAATGTATGCTGCTGCCAGCCCAGTCCAGCCTGCTAGGTAGAACGCACGCACATTCCTAATGAGGGTTGATTGACTGTTGTCCATTTTCTTCAGGTATTTTGAGTCTTTTTTCTCCAGGAATGTCCACTTCAAACAGGAATGCAAGAAGGCTAAGTATAAACACATGCACCAGGATACATCCCTACGGGAAAGAAAGCCTTCAACTACTGGGATCATGTGTCCCAGCCCAGACGTGCCATCTGGATCAGCCTCCACCGGCAGCCTGCCATTCCCTGTGTGAACACAGGCCCCATGCGGTGGATTTTTCATGGCTGGCTGGTTAGAAAGCCATCCATTTTATTTCCTCTTTAGGGAGCTATCACTCAACAAGAAATCCCCCTCACGGCCCAACAGAACTACTGTGAGTCTTAGACTGTCCCGTCTGTGTACTCCTCATCTGCTGTGACAGCTGCTGTATTTGTGCTGAGCAGTCCCTAGTTCCCACTTCTACACAGGCTCAGTAAGTCTCTGAGTCATAGAGGCTCTTTGTCATGGAGACTAAGACCCAGGTATGTTCCTGAACCCTCCCATAAAGAGATCCCCTCAACAGGCTTTGGCACCCTCACTGAGGCATGCTCACTGTGAGGGAGGGTACTGAGACTCTGTGAGGCCAGGCACACGGGCCCACACCGAGGACACACAGGGAACAACGGCAGGGAGCAGGTGCTTAGAGGGAAGAGAATCAAAACAGGTCAGAGGGGCAGGCATATAGGTGACCACTTATACATAGTCAATGGTAGACCACCTGCCTAGGATACCCAGGTCCTAGGTGTAATCCCCAAGACCACCAAATTCTAAGCAAAGAGACATAAATCAATTTTTTTTTTATAGGGCAGAACATTGATACAGTCTTGCTATGAAGCTCAGACTGCCCTTTTACTTATGCCTGCTGGGTTTACAGAATCATAACCTACCCCTGGCTCTGCATTGTATCCTCATAGGCAATAGGAACTGCAGAAATCAGAAAGTCACTACTAACTTGGCTTTTTGGGTGTCATGTGTGAAGCACTGAACCAAGCAGGGAGAAAATGATGGTGGAGCATTCTGTAAACACAGATGACCGGCTAGCTTTAGCACTGTTAGGAATGTGGTAAAAATACCAGTTTCTAAGGCCTCCATTTTCTTACACTATAATTTGAAAGGGGGCCCAAGGGACTTGTCATTGCTGACCCAACCCCCTTACCCTGAGGTCGCTGTCACCTCTGCCTTGTTTATGCTAATCCGTTAGGTCAGACACACCAGTGTGATCATTCACCCACTGTAGACCTTTCTTCCTAAGCCCAGGGGATGCATCACCTGCCACCTGCCACTCAAATGTCCCTTGCCTTTAGGAAGGTGTGACAGGGCGAGTAGATGGGAGGAGCTGGTACTCATTCTCGGAAAGGCCAACGTGGGAAAGGAAAGGCCACTGTGGGAAAGGAGACAGATAGATAGAACAATGGAGTTTAAAAACAGCAGATTCCAGTACAACTCCTGAGAGCCCAGGTTCTCCACAAAAGAAATGGGTTACCTTGGGAAGCAGCGACTTCTCGAAAGGGGCAAAGACAGGTTGAAATGAACTGACACTTAACACAGTCTGTGTCTTAGGGTTTCTATTCCTACACAGACATCATGACCAAGAAGCAAGTTGGGGAGGAAAGGGTTTATTCAGCTTATACTTCCACCCTGCTGTTCATCACCAAGGAAGTCAGGCCTGGAACTCAAGCAGGTCAGGAAGCAGGAGCTGATGCAGAGGCCATGGAGGGATGTTCTTTACTGGCTAGCTTGATTCCCCTGGCTTGCTCAGCTTGCTCTCTTATAGAACCCAAGACTACCAGCCCAGGGATGGCACCACCCACAGTGGGCCCTCCCACCCTTGATCACTAATTGAGAAAATGCCTTACAGCTGGATATCATAGAGGCATTTCTTCAACTGAAGCTCCTCTCTCTGTGATAACTCCAGCCTGTGTCAAGTTGACACAAAACCAGCTAGTACAGTCTGTAATAACATCTATCTTCTCCAGGTTCACAGACACTCTGCATGCACCCTAGCCAGCACCCTAGGGAGCACCCTAACAAACGTGAATGGTAGTTCTCATCTCCCTAGAAGGGAAAGCAGGAGGACCACCTGCTATGAACAGGTCTCCTCTGTCATTTGGCTCCTCTCCCAATGCAGCAGCCTGGCTCCCTCCTAGACCCGGTAGACAGGATGTCTGGCAGCATCAGCACTAGACAAGATGAAGGGGCACATGAGCTTAGCAGAAATGGTGGTATGCCACTCCTCCGTCCTCAAGGCCCCAAGGGCAAGGGCAAGAGGATGCAAGAGCAGCTTCAGCAGAATCAGAACATGCATCAGGGAAAGCGGCTGGGATTCTGCAGGAGGGGCTGAGGCTATGCTGTGCCCCTCCCCTCTACAACACACAACAGAAAAAGCTCAGGCTTGCTGGCATTTGTATTTAGAATCGCTAGTGTCTTTATAGCCACCGTCTCAAGTGCTACTCACATCTCACAGTGACACAGGCAGGACATAGGTGTGCTTGTTCATCTCACAAAGGCCAACACTGAGGACCAACAAGGTCCTGTCACATGCCCAGTTCATAGCTGGGCTAGCATCAAGGCTTTGAACCAAGTATCCTTTCCACAGTCCCACTGACCTCGATTCTTGCTAACACAGGGGCGGGGACACAAAGGACACTCAGTGAATCAGGGAAGCACCAGCAGAGTAGAAAATGCTTTTCTGTGTTTCACACTATCTGGTTTTCCTCCAGAGCCCCAACTCTGGAATAAAGTGATGGCCCCTTCCTGCATATTTCCCTATGGCTGTCTCTCATGTCTCCTAGGAGGCACCATTTCAGACCCAGGAACCTGGAAGGAGTCTCAGGTCCTGAGTACACACCCCATAGTCTGCAGAGAGTCCCCCCAAGCTCTGATCTATCTAGAATTTCCAGAACCTAACAGTAAATTATGGAACCCCTTGATTAGCTCAAAATCCCAGGGAGAGAACAATAGCCTGCAGTGGACCATTGCACTCAAACACAGAAGCAGAGCAATTGTGACTGCCCCAAATGTAGAAGGCTGACACGCAGTCTGCTCTGGGAAGTTTCCTTTCTCAAATGCCCTCTAAAATAAATGGGCCACTGGGAATTGTCTTAATTTAGAGACAGGGCTTGTTCTTGCTTGTTTTTAACCAGACTTGCATAAATTAAAGGCAAGCAAGTAAACTCCCCTTGTATCCACACATGCATTCATTTACTAGTCCTAAGAGAAGAAAAGCCAACAGAACCTATAGGATGCTGATTTCTATAGAATAAAGGACTCAGAAACGTGTCCAAAACCAAATGCAACATTTATGAAAGCAAAGGCAAGAAGGAAGTGGAAAGTTGTTTTTTCTGCTGGTAGAGAACAACCTTCCTTAGGCCTAAATCACACCCATATACAGACAAAAAGGGAAAGTCAGAGAATGAAAAGGAGTGTCTGGGAGTAGTCCCGCACACCTATAGCCCAACACTAACACGTAGGCGGTAGAGGCAGGAGGATTAGGGCTTCAAGATCAGCTTCTGCAATATGAAGGAAGGAAGTAGTGGAGAGAGAGAGAGNAGGGAGGGAGGGAGGGAGGGAAGGAGATGAGTTAAGGCATTCAAAGAATATTCTTGCACTTGCAACTAACATTTTGGAGAGCATAAAGGTTCAGGCTTTGTTCAAGAAAACACTTATGTAAAGAGTTAACAGGAAAATGTGATGTTTCACAGAAGGCAAAGGAATCTTATCAGTCATAGTCGTTCAGGTCAAAGCTCATCAGAAGCAGTGTGCTTACTCCATGAGTCCCTCCACCTCGAGAAGCCTGTCACCATGAGAAGCCTATAGCCCTCAACACCACAGTCTCTCTGCATCTGGTGAACAGTTCAGGGCAGGGTAGGAGCTCAGGACCCCTCCCTCTCCCAGTGGAGCTGCTCCTGTGCAGGCCATATCAGTGGAGGGACCTAAAGCTTACTGTAACAGGGCACTTCATTGGTCACTGTGAGGCACAGAATATCAACAAGTGGGTTCCCACCAAAGGAACCAGTGAAAACACAGGGCCTGGTATACAGGGTACCTGTGTGTGCGCGCGCACACACACACACACACACACACACACACACACACACACACACACGTGCGCTAACAAGAAAACATAGCTGACCTTTGAGGAATCTTAACTGAAATAAACTCCATGATGAATCTAGGACTTTGGTGCTTCATGGCACTGTGTTTTCTAGGGTTTTCCTGTGGTGTGTGGTGTGTGGTGTGTGGTGTGTGGTGTGTGGTGTGTGGTGTGTGGTGTGAGCTTATCTTGAAATGACCTCTCCTCTTCAAGTCTTTCATGCTTTCATGGGCATAACAGTCTGTGGAGATGATTTAAACGGGAGACCATTTCCATCATTGGCGAGTACAAAGCATTTTGGAAGCAGACATCTACAGCTTTTGGTGACTGGGATACATTAACTCTGTACAGAAAACCCCAGAGTCAGCAGATGTTCAACTGGAAGAACTCAGGGACTTCTCATGACGTGCTGGCAGTGCCCTGGGTTAAAACAGTGTGTGTGCCAATGTCCCAGCTGTCCTGCCTCATTTCTAACCCCCGCTTCCTTGAAATGATGTCCAGTCATCCTAAAATCACTCACTTCCCTCAAGCCTCAATGGTCTTCCATGTCGGCAGGTCTCACAGCAGTGTTTTTGAGACCATGTCCTGGGCTAGGGCAGATGTGAGGCCATTTCTCTGACATCTGGTACCCCTGGGTTAGAGTCCTGCATTTGTAGAACTCATTTCAAAGCAATGAAGTTGGTGATTTAACACTTTTTTTACACACCAGCCTATAAACTCTATAAAGGAGGGGCTGGATCTTATCACAAGGCCTGACCAGTCAATAAGAATCAGATCAATAAGCAGGTGTTTCTGTAAGTAAGGATATTAACTTGATGACATTGATATCACAGATGTGAATACTGGGACTCTGTGTTGGACGATCTGGACACAAGTAACTTTCTACCATTTGAAACTATACTCCACAACATCATTAAAAATTTGAAGTAAGAATTCTAGTTAAGTCTAAAATATATAAACATGGCAGCAAAGTATCTCAGCCATCTTAGAACAAAACATGAAAAAATTCTCTCTCTTCAAAGGGTTAGTCTCCACAGCTACCAAAGTCATCCAAATTCTGGGAAAATTGTTTGGTGTTTTTTACTAGAGAGCTGGTAAGAATCTCTGTAGGATTCATGGTAAAAGTTAAAGACTTTTAAAGGCAAGTTTTAAGAGGTGTTTTTAAACACCCTTCAACAACACAAGCTCCCTGTTGGCCGTAGCTTTCTCTGAATGAAAGCCATCACATGACCAGATGAGCCAAGCTAGCATCACCATATAGTTTATGAATCCTTTAAATACTTCTACTTATGAAATGTAAGCCAAACCCAGAAAGACACACATGGTATGTACTCACTTATAAGTACAGGATAACCGTGCTACAACCCACAGACCCAAAGAAACTAAGTAATGAGCAGGAGGACCCAAGGGAGGACGCATGGATCTCACTCAGAGGAGGAAACAAAATAGTCATCCGAGGTGGAGGGAGAGGGCTGGGAGTGAGAACAGCAATCTATGAGACGCTGAAGACCTGGGATGGGGGAGGTTCTGGGGAGTCAAGCGGGATGACTGTAGCTGGGACTCCTATCAGTGGGGATATGGAGACTAAAGTGGCCACCTCCTATAGCCAGGTGGGACTTCCAATCTGTATGGAGGGAGACATCGACCCACCCACGAAACCTTCAACCTAAAATTTGTCCTGCCTACAAGATGTCCTGCCTAAAGATGGAGCAGAGACTGAGGGAAAGGCCAACCAATGACTTGCCCAACCTGAGACCCTCTCCATGTAAGAGAGCCAACCCCTGGCAGTATGAATGATACTCTGCTCTGCTTGCAGGCAGGAGCCTAGCATAACTGTCTCCTGAGAGGCTTCATCTAGCAGTGAATGGAAACAGATGCAGAGACCCACAGCCAAGCATCAAGTGCTATTTGAAGAGTCTTGTGGCAGGGGAGGGGGATAGAATTGAGGGAGCCAGAGAGATTATCTACAGAGTCAACTAACCTGGGCCCATGGGCTCTCAAGAGCCTGAACCACCAACCAAAGAGCATGCATGGGCCCTACACAT